>CM060678.1:55004225-55189225 GCA_030686995.1 Artemisia argyi | reverse complement strand
AGTTATTTATCCCGGACTAAATGTTATGTGTTGTAACACGTTTTTACCATCTCTAAAAAGAGTCTAGGACCAACAAATTATATGTCTATATGCTTGTTGGCATCAAAGCCGATAAGTCCACGACCAGACGATATACAAGTCAATTTCTGTAACATGGTTAACAAATTATAGAACATAAAAAAAATCAGGATTACCTTATAAGAGAAGCGTTTTGCCTCATAATTTACTTTTGGGTTCTTCGCCAAACTCTCGAACACAGCCTTGTTGCCTCTGACATCTACATAGCATGCTTCATTTATTTGCTCAGCTGTGAAAGATTGTCTTGACTGTATATATAACAAAACTAACTTAATTAAAAAATGATCATGAGAGTAAAATCATAGAAAATGCTCACTGGTCATCTTTATATAACCATACTCGTCTCATCTAATTCTGGAAAATTAATGTTTCCTTATGGTCCAGAAAAAGGGCTCCCAATTTGACATTTTGGTGTCAAATAAGTTATGCTTAACATTAAAATCTAGTTAGATAATATACACTATGACTAATAAACTAATTCTAAAAAAAGTAAATATAGAAGAGGCATTACTATGTCAAATATCTCTAGAAGCAAATGTAATGGACCAACGCATTTCCTGTTTTAAACTCGGTTTTGTAAGAAGAAAAAAACACGCTACTTCTATTAGCACACAAACTGTCTTTACTTCGCTACTAACAAACAGATACCATTCAGATATTTATAATGCCGAACAAAAACATTTGGTATTGATAAAAGAAAAGCTACAATAAATATCTACTCAGCACTTTAAAGCATATTATTTGTTGATAAATATATATACATTCTTATTAAATAGGTAATTTACCGGGATATGCCTTCCTTGTTGGGTGGGGGGCTCGGTACCAAAAAGGTACACGGACTTGAGATGGTTCCGCCAAATACCATTTTTTTTTTCTTATTAAATTACTATATTAAGTTACAAGCAGGAGTCAATATCAAGAGGACCACAATCGGTGAAAGGAATATCAAAAGGCCACCTTAAAAATCGACAGTGGAAGAATGAAAAAATGAGCAAGGGATCTGAATAATCAAGTGTAAAGACTGTATGAAGTCATTTAACTCTCTCAGAGGCACTGCCGTTCAAAACAAAAACTCTCTCAAAGGCACACTGAAAAGAACTGTTTTCATATAAAAGGACGTTTAAGATAAGTAAAAAGAATAGGAGAACCACCGAGATGGAGGTTCAGATCTACTGATTGGATATGCATCCTATACCCAGAAAGAAATGTTTGGAAGTAACTACACAGATCCAAAAGTGCAGATACGTTGTTAAATCAAATTATTAAAAATATTCCTCCTTGAGACTAACACAACTAGAAATCTATCCATCGACACTGTGGTTAAACTGATAGTCCACAAAGACCTGGTTCCTGCCTATTGGTTATAGGAACACAGACTCGTACGAGTCTTGTAGACAGAACCTGTTTAAAAACCTATATCGAGTGTTTATTCTTCATTGAAAACAATACATTTTGAGAGAGACAGTGCTATATTAATGCATCTAGCATCGCAGTTGATTAAAAGAATTAAAGGATTGAGAGCCAACTCCTCGCCCATGCATCAACCAACAGCTTAAATGGGGCACTAGCAACAGACCAGGGCACAATAAAACCTTATGTCGGCCTCTCTACATCCTACATTTCCACTATGCATTGGAAATACAGTTATACCAAGTTTGGGAAATATGGGCACAATTTTTAAAGACACATCATTGAGTCATACTTTCAACTACTGGTGTTAATCACTCGGGAAAAAAACCCACATCCATTGAAAACTGCTCACTAAGTCATGATATAATCCTTAATTCAAGATATATCCTCAAATCTTTAATAGGTTTATTAAGGCTACAGTTACTAAGTTTAGAAACTTCAAGCGGTTCCTACATGGCTACATAAATTCTCACATTAAGAGATATAGTAATTGATCATATGAGGGACGTTTGAACCAATGAAGATTCACTGATATAGAATAGCTGACAAACTGAACTAGGTAGGAAGAAAAATATATGAAACTTATCATGAAACTAAAATAGTAGAATTTCACTGGAATAAGGGGATTACTGAGTTAATATGAACTTCTTTCAGTCACTACCCTGCAGCCCAAAAATGATTGCAACAAGTTATATTTCCTCATGTCCTATATTTACTAGAAGGCTTCCTTCTTGGCCATCTATTAAACTACCTTTAACCAGCTGTGACCAAGTAATCCTACAAGTCTGGAAAAAATTTCTAGAAGATGAAAGCAAACAATGACTGTTAACATCCTTTCTTGAATTGATCTTGATTAAAATATATATTTGCACATTTCACTAAACGTCAAACAACCTCAATGTAATATGTCTAGTAAATTGTTGCAAAACAAGCAAAAGGCTGGAATGGAATGTCTCCAAATACTTGTAGTTTCAAGTCCCAAAGACAAAGACGTACCTTAGGTGGGCGTGTGTGTTTGTTACTAAAAAATTCGGGGGGGGGGGGGGGGGGGGGGGGGGGGGGGGGGAGTTATTAACAATTGGGGGGAAGCTGTGAAGAGTGATTCAGTGTCAAAAGAATTGTCCAAGGAATACAAAAAATAAATCATGTTCTGCCAGTAACTATAGGAAACCGCGTCTTCCTATTTACTTTTAAAGTAGACATAAGAGAAAAGTAGGACCACTAAAAATCTATGCACATATAAGCAATATTACAAGTTCTTGAATTACGTGAAAAATAATTCCTCAGTTGTTAGTAGTCCTATTTCCTGCCTAGTAAAGTAGTAAAGTAAAGTAACTCCCAATACCGTCTTCCACGGGTTATGGGTCCCAATACCGTCTTCCACGGTGTATGGGGGAGGTTGATATGTAGACAGCCTTACCCCTACCTAAGGTGAGAGGCTGCTTCCGGTTCTACCTAAGGTAGAAAAGGACCTCCAGCCTTTTGTAGGGAGTGAGGATCGAACCCTTGACCTCTTGGTTGAGAGGCAAGGGGTTTTCCAACTGATCCAACCCTACTTGTTTCAGTCCTATTTCCTGCCTAAATACATTAATTTACCTGAACCATAAAACTTCTGCTACCACTTACCAGACTAAATCAATGTTCTAAGGTCTAGGGCAATTTTGAATATGCTGGCACATACTCACACAGGATAGAGCTAATACTTATGATAGGAGAATCAAATCATTGGGTAACAGGGTTTGTAACTTGGTATGATTGTTTAATATTAAAGAACAAACTTGAACGCATAAGAATATTCAAAAATAAATATTTTATCCGAGGTTCCTGATTCAATCCCTTTGAGTAAGGTTTAGTGTCATGACTATGTCAACTAGGATTATAAGACCTTAAGCATGTACAGACGTACAATGTAACATTAAAGAGTGCATTTATCTATCCGGGAACTAATGCTATCAAGAAGTAAATTTCAATTATACTGCGGTCACCAATATGTATTATCCTAAAAAAGCATAATATTAGGATTTTGCGAATGATTTTTGTTTCTTTCCAAAGTATCTGACATGAAACCAACAATTTTAGTTAAGTCTCATCCAGTGTTTATAAGCAATTTTTTATTTATTTATTTTTTTTTTTTCAGTAGTCCCTGTAGCAGATTCAAACTCCATTTGGTTTCAAAGAAGTTATACAGGGAAGCAAATGCCTAGACATAACATGGTAAAACTAAAGACACAAAACTCATCTTCCTTGAGCACAAAAGGTGGATCCTTTAGGAAAACAACTCACCATTTCAATGGTTTTATCTTGTTTTCATCTAATTCAAAACAATAACTAGAGGTGGCAAAACGGGCGACCGGGGCGGGAACGGGTTCAACCGGGCATGGGCCAAACGGGCACGGGCTAAACGGGCCCTTTTCCAAGAAAATCACCAAATAACTTAAAAATTTTCTCGAACAAATCTTTTTTATAATATACCAAGAAATAGTACGGAATACATTATATGAATACATATAGTGTCTTAAAGATTTTTGGTTATATAAAAAGTGTAAAGATATTGTAACATTTATTTGTTGTTGAATAAATAAATACTCCATCGACAAACAATGAATATCTTTATACGGAGTAATTGCAACGTGTATGGGATGGTTTTTTTTAACATGCGTGAATTTGAACGTGTAAAGTATTTAATTAATTCGACTATATGTATTTTTATGTTTTTGTACGTGAAAACCAAAATAAAGAAAGAGTTGAGATCAATTAATTGATTGAGAAATTTTTGTTCAAAATAATAGTCAAATAAGTTGCTACTGTAGTTTTTTAATTGCATACTTGTCATTTAATGGAGTAATTGCAACGTGTCACAACCTTGTTTCAATAATAAACTTTAGCCGCCCATTATGGCCCCCCAAAACATCAAATCAGTGCCCATTTGACGCACAAAATTAACAAAAGTGCCCAAATTAGCCCATGTCATTGAGACTGGGTGCATATTGCCACCCCTAACAATAACCATTTATTGAAGCCTACTTATTTGTAATATTATCTACATTCCAAATTACATAATCTGGCATAGATGTAAATCACGCAATGACTTTAATTTTTAGTTAATTTCAGTTACATACATGGATACGCCAAAAGCATCATCTCAATACATTCATAATAGACACACAAAAAAAAACATCATCACCATATCATGTAAACAGCAAACTTTCTAAATATGTTTCAAACACTCAACAACATAGATTAACAGGAAAGATTAGTACCTCAAACAGTAGATCAATCACACGTTTAATCTGAGCTCCAACAGGGCTCTTCCTTATATTATTAATATGTTGCAGCCTCTCTGTATCATTTGAGAATTTAACCGCAGGAACAGTTGATTTCGTCAAAGTACTTGCAGGAACAGCTCTATGTGAAGAAGAAGACGGAGTTGGTGTCTTATTGGTTGTTCTAGAACCCGCAATGCTCTTTAGGGTCGATGCACATTTCTCTTGTTGCCTGTTGAACCTATTTAAACTTTCTTGCAACGAACCCATTTGAGCAACCTTGATTACTTCTAAACCTTGAACATGAAAAAAAACAACTCAAAATATAGAATCCAACCTAAGAGCAATAACAGATAAGCAGCTTTATAATACGCAGTTCGGAAATAGTGTTTGGATTTGCTTATGCTAAAAACATGCAATAAGACCCGAATAATAATAATGGTTAGTCAATCTAATTTAATCAACAGTTTCAGGTTTTCAGTTAGATACGAGGTAAAGAAATAAATTTAATTTCATCTCATATAGCGTCAAAAAAAGAAATTGCATCAAATCATTTGTGAAATTGAAAACCCTAATCAATATGAAGATTATGTGTTGTGGAATTATTTGTTAAATTGACGCTACCTAAGTTATTGACCGATGTGATCGGATGATCACCGGGAATTGGTGTTCCGGCGATAAGTTACGGCGGCTGCGGTTGTGATGAAAGAAGTTCGTGGTTTCTTCTTTCGTGTTTGGTCTTTGTTTTTTTTGGTAGAAATGAAAAAGTTATCGTGTCTGCTGTTTAAATACTAGGACAATTATTGTTGAGACATTGTAAATATGCGGTTTTCATATTTACAGCGCAAGGTGTCGGGAGCGTTAGGCTTATCTTTTATATGGCAAAACTAGTTGTATGCTCTAGGGGTCGGTTGGTTGACTAATATTCGGAGCGCTTTTTTTTTTTTTTTTTTTTAGCTGTAAGCTTTTTATTATAAAAATAAGTAGTTTCATTTGGATATATCAAATTCAAGCTTTTGTTTTAAACAAGTAGCTCCAAAATAAAAAGATGGTTCATGGAGCTTTTAAAATATTCGGAGCTGTTAATACATAAAATTACTGTTAACAGCTTATAATTACATTTAACAACTAATTTACCAAACACTTTTATTAAAAATAAATATATAAATAAATAAATAAATACAGTTTGTAGCTCATGTTAACAATTTGCCGTTTACAGATAGCTAGTTTTGCCAAAGCTGTAAACTGCAAGTTGTTAACATGAGCTGTATATTTTTTTTAATAAAAATGTTTGGTAAATTAGCTATTAACTGTTACTATAAAATGTAAATGACATAAAAAGACATATTTATAATAGTAAACAAATATAAAATATAAAAATAATAAATTCATTATATTAAAATCGTAGTGCATTAAGAGAATATGCTTGTAATAGTCATTAACGACATGCATTTCATATAAACAATTAGGAATAAATAGAAAAGTTGTTATATAAGTTTTACGGGTGTTCTGAGTTAGATTTTTTTTTAACGAATTTCGGTTTACCAAATGTCAGTGAAACAAATAAAAATTAGTTAATGTTGATGCACTAAAATATACTTTTTCTTATTTATCGCATGGTGGAATTAATACAAATAAACAATTATCTATACTACATATAATACACAAAGCACTCTCTTTTCAAAATTTTCAGATTTACAAAAAATAATGCATAGTTTACAACACTTTAATGCACCCAATTTTAAGAATTACAACAAAGTAAGCATATTGTACAAAAAAAAACATGGTGTCATTTTCGGACCAAAATTCTATCAAACAACATTAATGCTATTAAAAACACCCCTTCACCAAAAATTACAATCATTTAAGCACAATATACAATAGTTGCAACCCTCCATTAAAACACATCCATATTAAAACCCATCCATATTAATTCCGAGCCATAAACACCCCTTAAGTGAAAAATACAAATTATTAAGCCTCTTGTATAAACATTGTATCACAAACTGCCTTTCCATTGTATCAGTTTATACATCATCGACAGACATACAACTACAATTTTCACTTTCTGCATTCTATGATTCTATCACACACATCTAAAACAACATCAATCAGAAGCTACAACAAACCGACAACAACAAAAAACCGCAAGATCATCAAAGTACAATCCCATCTACGAACTACAAAAATAGCCACGTCTCCAATCACAATAACAAACACAACAATCCATTTCAAAATAAAGACCTAAATCAAAACTCAAAACAATAAAGAGAAAATTAAAAAGATCTCAGGTTGTTTCTTTAGATCTCGAAAAGATCTTTAAGACCTTTTAATAAACCCATCATCGATCTTGAAAAAAATCAAGAACCTACCCGAGACCTCATTTATCAAGATTTTGAAGCCTTTTTGAGAAGAAAGAAACCAAAGGAGTTCAGTTAGTTTTTGCGTGTCTAACATTTTTGAACGTTGGGAAACATGGTTTTGGTGTTTGGTTACATGAACAAGAAAAATCTGAGATTGCTTATGAGTTTCATGTGTGTTGGCTGCGATTTGGTTTAGATGTGGAGAGAAAAAGAAAGTGGTTGTGGGTATAAGATACAGGATTGTAAGTGACTTAGAATTAGGGTAATATATTGATATGGCAGATTTTTTTATTAGTGTTTGTGTTGGGCTTGTCCAAGTTTGATCCAAAAGTTGTATGTGGTTTAGCTTATGGGCTGCATTACGGAATGAATGCATGGCCTCCTACTCGAAATTTTTGGAGTTAGTATAAATGTGCAATTGAGTATTAAACTGAAATTTAATTTGGTTATAATATTTTTGGTGTTGATATTTTTATAAGGTTGTTTAGTCTTAAAATATATAAAATTTGATTTTATTGTATAAAATGAAATGCGTTGTATTATTTGAATAAACAAAAAAGAAATAAAAACTGTGGGGTCCAGGGGTGCACGCAGCACCAAAATCTCGTGTTATAAAAGGGAGGGATGTTTTGGTGTTGTGGTGAATTCTGGCGTTATGTGAAAAGGTACTGATGTGGCAGCACTTTTTTCATAACACAAACAAGACGGCTTGAATGGTACATTATGCTCTTAACATAGTGTGAAGAGGGTGACCGCATATTGTGTTATAATTGACTACTCAACTATAAAATGAAATATACACTATCAAGCACACAACACACGAAAATCGCTGAAACCGTATTTTGTCAAAAATTATACACCGATGCTCGCCTAAATTTGTGATTTTAGAGTACCCGCCGCCGCAACGCGCGGGTACCCTGCTAGTGGTCCATGAACTTAAATTTGCAAATCAAGATATGTAGTGCGTTAGAATTGTGGGTACAAATGTAAATATGTAATTTCTCAAGTAAACAGCTCCATTAATATTTGAAGCGCTCATCCATACAATGTTTTATATCGAAGTTTTTTTTTGTCAACTTAAAAGCTTTAAACTTTCTAACCAAACAAAGCTGTTTTTTAAATAGGAGTTTTTTTTTATCAAAAATAAAAGCTAGTATCTTCTAAAAGCTCTAAAAAAGTTGGGTGCCAAACAGGCCCATGATAATTCACTTTTGGCCAAATCAAGGGATTCAATTAACTAATGAGAGGACTCGATTTTGAAATCGAGCCCTGGCCAATTGAGTTTCTAATTGAGAAAAAAATAGGGTAGTGGATTTTCGTTTTTTGAGTATTATGGTGAAAAAACACATGTATCAAAAATGTGAATAAAAAATAGAAAAAGGGCCAAGGGACCATGTTGCAAAATCATAAACAAAGCCCATCACAATAAAAGCCCATATTAATCAGAAACGTAAGGAACTATACCTCTCAAAACATAAACATCAGAACTTCCATTCACTATCTCCAAAAACCCTACTGTCCCTCTTCTCAGCCTCTCCAAAAAACCCTTATATGCTTTTTTTCATTCATGTTTGTAGAATCAATTATTTTATATTTACAATAAAATCATCAAATTTATGTAATCATAATACAATTATTGGATTTTGCATGTCGTAATCTCCTTGATTACTGGAAACCTGCTCATCTTCAGGTATTATTATTATTATTCTTCATCTTTTATATAATATGAGAACTCAGTTTTCTTCAAATGAGGGATTCAATCCATCCTCTCAAATAAACCCTTCTTCATACGATTCACTCTCTCCTATATTCATAAAACCCTTATTACATTCTTCATCGTCACATCTTAATTCTCTAATCAGGTATGAATTAATTAATCATCGATTAACTATGATCTAATTTAATTTAGTTATTGTTTGTTTTATGTTGTGTTGATTTAGGTTTTGTTGATTTTTAATCAAAGCTTTTTCTCTAGATGAAATCAATGAAAAACCTAATTTGATTGTTTTTTGGCATGAATATAAATCTCTAAAACAAGAGAGAGGCTTGAATCTTCAAGTTCATGTATTCTTATTCAAATATTGTAATTTTTTAATGATTTTATTTTTAAAGATTTGATTTTTTATATTTTTTTCATGTTACTTTTGAAAAGTTATAAAATTTATATATTGATTTGCGTATGAGTTAATCTTGTTGTATGTTTCTTTGTTGGCAATTTGTGGGGAGTTAACACTATTAGATTTAGGGACTTTGACTATTAAGAGTTGACTATGATGTTTTATTTTATTTGGAAGTTTTAATTTAATGTAATTTTATTAGAGGATAAATAATTAACTTTAGCTTAAACAAGAATTCATTGATGTTGAGGAAGAGTAGAAGATTAAGGTTTTTAGATGATGTTTTTGCCAACATAGATAGGGTAGGATGTAGTGATATATGATGAATTTTCACTAGAAGCAGTGGACCTAGGTTTTTTTAGTGCAATACTGTTACAGAAGGCTATTTTATGTATTGTTTTATATTTACAGTGTAACTAGAAAACAAGTTATAGGTGATGTATGTAAGGAGAAATTTGTCGAAGGTCACTTTAGAAATTATGTATACTTAGTGTAGGATGTGATGTAGAATTTAGGAAGAGTAATAACCTATATTAATCGAGGAAGGGTTTTGATAAACATGTTGAGGGCATTTTTTCAAACATATTTGTAGGTCCAAAGTTCTGGATCTAAGTAGCCTTTGTAAGACAATAAACACCTTGAATAAATCCAAAGTATTTATATGAGAAACTTTTAAGAACAATGTATACTTGATGTTAATGCGGAATATTGACACAAGCAGTAAGAACAACACAGGAATTTTACTAACTTTTATATTCTATTAAGCTTGAAAAACTTGGCATAGAACACAATGTCTTAGGGTTCCTTTTATACAACAAGGAAACCCTAATTCTACAAAACGTGCGAAATGATGCATGCATATCTTCTCCTAAGATATCTAACCGTGTGCATATCCTTTCCTATAATATCTCCTAAGATATCTAACTTGTTAAGCTAAACAGACTTAACAGTCTAAAACATAAACAGACTTAACTAGTGTCTGCCAGACTTAACTTAGTACTGGCAGACTTAACTGTCTACCCGACTTAACAAACAAATCCAGACTTAAGTCTGGTTACAAATAATTCCCAACAATATTGTTTTGAAGTGTGAGATGCGTAGCTATTAAAGATGTACAAAGATGCAGTGTGCGACCTTGTGCATAGATCAACATTTACCTAGGCGCAAACACATGAGTTGATATGTATGTTGAGAGGTTATATTGGACTTTGGATATGCCACGGTTGGCATTATAAACTCATATAAGCAAGTATAAATTGCAATAGCTTTAACAAAAGGCAATTAACCAATATGCATAATTTAGACGCTTACCCACACCCTTTAGTTAGATGTATTATGAAACGTGTTTGACCAAAGGCAATGACCCGTTCGACCCATTTCCCTTAGAGTTTGATTTCTTATTTAGAAACCTGTAAGACTGATTTAGATAAATCATAACCCAAATCAACCCATTAAAACCATTTGGAATTATTTACTAATATTGTTTATCTGTATATTGCCAAATCACTTTATTGACTAGGAATGGCTTACATGGTGGTAAATTTTTTAGTCTGATTTAATCATTGTAAAATATAAATCAGCTGTTTGTTGAAACTTAATTTCAATCACTTTTTAATTCTTTTTACAAGGTGTAAGGCCATGACCTCAAGTCATTATGAATCGTAATGTTGCAAAGCCTAAAAAGGGCTAATCCGTAGCGGTTTTTGGACTAGGAGCTGAGGGAGTTGTTGTGAGTTATTATATAATGTAATCTGTAAAAATGTAACATATTTAATATTTATGACGCTAATAGTCAATTATTTGTGATCAAGCTGCTGAAGGTGTACGAATTGTTGGTGCATCAAGGATCATTGGTGTTGATCTCAATGCCACCTGATTTGAACTTGGTAAGTCGTGACACAAATTCAAATATTTATTAAGTAAATGCGTTTAACGAAAACTAATAACACATACTTTCATTATAGCAGCAAAGAAATTTGGAGTGAGTTTGTGAACCCAAAAGGCTACAAGAAACCAGTACAATAAGTGATTATGACTAATGCTCGAGTAGATGGGAGTGTGGAATGTACTGGTCATATTGATGCAATGATCTCTGCTTTACAATTTATGTTTATGCAGCAATCTCAGCATTTTTTGACATGTAAGATAGCTGTGTTACATAACCTCATGACTTGTCATATCTTTCCAAACTCTATTTGAACTGAATTTAAATAAATTCCCTTGTTTACTGTTCCATTTGACCATGTCTTCTGGTGATTTATTTTGTCTAACGGACCAACCTCACACCATAAGTCATGCCATACATTAGTCCTAATAGTTATTATAGACAAATGAAGGAATGATAAAAGTGATTTCATTCCATTAAACTAAAACAAATTATATGGTTGACTATTTATACACAAGATAGTCAAACTAAACTAATATATCTCCATTTTAGTTATGTTACACATACAAGCCCCAAAGCAGTCTCTGATGCTCCTCATCCATTTCTTCTTCTTACCTACGCTTGGCCAGCCACTCTTGTGTAGCCCTTGTTGCCCTTGCTTCTTCTTTTAATGCAAGGTGTAATGCTTCTTCATCAAATCTCTCCTGAATTTCCTCATCAGTAACATTTCCACCTACCTGCAACTCAAATTCATCCATTTTTTCTTCTTCTAGCAGTTTCATTATTTCTTATTCGTCTAAAATTCCACTACCACCAGGAAGTGTATCCTTTTTTAATACCTTAACTAAGTTTTTCATTGTAATGTGATAAGGATTTATTTGATACACTTTTAGGGGATCATTTAAGCCCTAAGTCATGATTTTATGATCAAATATTGCCTCAAATCGTTCCTTTTCTCATTTTAGGTACTTGGGACGTGATTTATGGAATATGGAGCATTTTGGAGCTTTTCGGACGTTTTTATGCTCAAGAATGAAGAAAATAAGAAAGTCATGAAAAGTCAGGTTTTTACACCTGACGGCGTCACGCTTTGGAGGCTGACACCGTCACCTTATGATGTTAAGTGTTGGATTTTTACACGAGACACCCCAGAAAGATTTTAGAAGTTAAAAACCTGACGCCGTCAGGCACAAAAGGAGCAAGGCCGTCTGGCTTTGCAATTACACAAGACGACCCAGAAGAATTTATATGTGACGACGTCAAAGGATTGTTTGGACGATACGAAACCCTAATAGCGGCGTTCTGACGGTGTCAGAAGCCATAACTTGACAACGTCAGCTTTGTAATTCTATATATAGTTTTGGACTTTTCATTCGTTAAGTGTGGAACTTTAGAGTGCAACTTGGGAGACAAAACCTAGTCCGAATTTTACAACATTTTTAGGGTTTCAAACTCTCTTTTCTTCCATGCTTAATTAAAGATAAGTTCTCCCTTTAATCATTCAATATGTCTATGTGTTGTTTGATTAATTGTTTGTCTTTTCTTTACATTAACATGCTAGCTTAGATTTCTTAGTGTTTGCTTAGATCTAATGAAACCTAGTTATTGATTACGGATTGTTGATTTGTTATTGGTTGTTTGGTTGATTGACTCGCGTTAGGCTTAAGAAAACTGGCTAATCTCCTATACGGTAACAAGCTTGAATGTCTTAAGAAACGTAATCAGATGTGTACTACAGTTTTATTGATTGTATTTAATGCATGAGTAGATGTTGATGATTCTATGATATGATACTAAACATGTCGTTATAAGAAAAAATAGATGCTCATAGAGTTGGGGAAGGACGTACATGCCCCCACGACTGGTATTAACGAATACAATCCTTCAACTAAACAATTGTGACAACTCAATAAATCAATAAGAGATAACTAGGGAGTAGTGAAATCTAAGTAAACACACTTGTCTCACATAGAAGTTCACCACATTTACTTTTCTTGTCATTTATTTTATTGTTTTTAGTTTAATTAGTAATTTTGGGTTAGTTGACTAGCAACTAATTCCACCACTCTTCGAATACCCGAGATTTTTAATTGTTTTCCATAAAATATAAAAATACAAAAAAAGAATCATCCCCCACCTTTATACCTAGTTGACCTACACTTCAATCCTAACGACACTATTCCCCTAGAGAACGATCAATCCCCCGGACCTACCATTTACTCCACTACAATGGTCAGGTACACAAGTACACTGCCTGGTGGATTGCAAAATCTCTCAAGATCCCTTGAGAGGTAAAACCTTTTGCGAGGTTGCAAAACACGTATCATAATGTTAAGATAATGGCCTGATTTAGGTGAAAACACTAAAACATTACGAAGAATCAAAGCAGCTCCTACATTAATATCCTTTCCATAACCCCCTCGTTAATGATTTTATGATGTATTGTATCAGATTGAACCTGAGAGATCTTTGAGAGTTACTATAAGATCTCCAAGGGCATTTGGAGTACACGACTTGATTATTGCAACAACTTAATCAACTTTCCCATTATTGATAAAGCTCTTGATATCACCTAAACATCCAATAACAACCCCTATTAGCATTCACATTATCAAGTCATGGCCCACGTGTAAAATCCTCATCCTCACCCACATCCTCAACAACTTTCCTCATATACTCTTGTGTCGAAATTATAGACACCTCTCCACCTTCCCGAGTATCTGCTATTTTACGTAGCTTCACCCTTTGAAAATAGCCGCAAGACCTGGTATTATCCTATCCTCTTCTACGGCTGAAATTTCAACATTTTGGTTTTGTGATTAAACAGGGGATGCGTTCATTTTCTTGTGGTATTTGGTGGCAGTAACAACCTTTTTGGCAATTTCTATTTTGTTTTAAATTGGTGTTTTGAGTGCCATAAACGCCATTCTTTAAACGGAGTGGGACAGGGACGACTCGTGCAACTGTATTTTTCACATCATGTACTATGTCAAGGACGACTCGTTCAAAAGTGTTTCCACATCAAGGACTAACAAATAACTTAAAAGGTTCGAATAAGGTAGTTTATGTCGTGCTTAAATAATCCTATAACACAAACTACTAGTTTAGTCCCTGAACTTTCTCATCTGTATTAACGTTAGTACACCAACTTCACCTTTTATGTTAGTCCTTAGGCCTTTTTCCCGCCAAACCACCATGCCACTCACAACTTCCATTTTCACATATATAACTAGCCCCATAGCACCTTCCAGTTTCATCCATAATTGGCATCCAAAAAAACCAAATGGCTGAAAAGAAAAGCATTTTTGTTGCCATCCACAACTCCTAAATGGAACAAACAAGAACCAAATGATCAAAAATGTTGGCTTTTATCGAAGATGTTATTGATCATACCCCTGAATGGTCTGATGAGGGCAACGATGAACCACTCAAGTTCACTGAGCTATGGTTGAGCAGGATTTCTGAATTACTTAAGTTCAATGATCTTATCAATGCCATTAAAGCAGACTTAAGGAAAAAAGTTGACATGCTGCAATACAAGATTACCCAGGCAAAGGTTTATCCAATAATGGCATGGGCAGACTTTAATCAAACCTTAAACAGCTCACTTGTCAAACTAACTCATGGTCCAGTTAATGTGCCAAGAGTAAAAAATGAAATTGTTGCTGCTGAAGTTGTTGGTGATGAAGCTGTAGCTGATGAAGAGGTGGAAGGCCACTGAAGAGGAGAAGGGTGTATGCTGAGAAGAAGGATTAGGCAAATGATGGGTGGTTTTGTGTTTAGTTTCAGGTTTCTATGTGTTAGGCAGTGCGTGTTATGGGTTGATTGAGATAATGTATTTTGTACCTTTATTGTTTTGCTTAATGAAAATCACTTTTTTTTTATCTGTTCACTAATTTTATTTTCTACAAAAAGGACCATGAAATAATATACCCATAATTGCATTATGAGTGTGGAATTGCAGTCAATTGCATTTCCAAACAAAGTTGTTTGAAGTGTGATTGCAGTCTGCAATTGCATTTCCAAACAACCCATAAAACGGCAAACTGAAAATGCTCATGGCTTTAATTGACTTTTATAAGTCAACTTACAAACAACACTCGAATTACAAATTGTTATATTACTAGAGTTATAATACTTACTACTTGCAACAAACATAAGTCAAATGATCTAAAATGAAAGCTAACACAACACAAAAAACATAGAAAACCTGCATATTTAATATTAGTAGATTAATATGTTACTTTTTACAAAAAAATATTGAAGCATTTCCAAACATAACTTAATGTACCATATAGCAGCAAAACTAATTGTTTATAAACATCTAATTAAAACAACCATGAAATAAGTCAACTTCAAAACCATGAATTGGACTTCCTCTTCAAGCTTGTAGAGCCAAATTCTGGAGCATTAGGAGCTCTTAAACCAAGTATAATTCCAGTGATGGGTGGCGGCCTCTTGGAGCTGAAGTTGAAGGAGCTTGTGATGGAGCTATTTTCCTTTGACCAACTATTTTTGAAGTTGAAGGAGCTCTGGCTCTAGATGTTTTTGGAGCAGTTGCAGCTGTTGAAATGGAAGCTCTGGCTCTTTTGGGAGCAGTGGAAGCTCTGGATATCTTGGGAGCAGCTTCAGCAGTTGAATTTGAAGCAGCTTGACCTTTCAGAGCCCTGGATCTCTAGGAACCTTTGTCTTAAGGGAGCTCTGCAGCTGCAACTGTTGAAGTGGAAGGTCTGGCTCTTTTTGGAGCAGCTTCATCCTCTTCACTTGAAACATCTTCATCATCTTCCAAGTCACCTCATTTGAAACATCCTCTTCACTTGAAACATCTGGTTTGCTTTCATGTAGCACTGAATCTCAAGGTTTTGCATCCTCTTTTCAAGCCATTTTAGCTCCCTTCAAGGTTTTCAATCCTCTTTTCAACGGAAACAACTTCTGGACTAGATTTTTTACTCACAAATCCGTAATCTCCTCTAAAAAGATACACCTCCTCAATTAGTTCCATCATTTTCTCAAGGATTTCTATCTTTTTCTCTAGGTTTTTAATCCTGCTTTAATAATCCTTTTCCTGATGCTCATCTACAGCTTAATAGGTTAAGACGGGTTAAATGTACATATATAACACACTTATAGACAACCCATAAATCAAGTATGAAAATAAGAAACAAAAGGTCAAATCTGTAAGATTTGTAAACCGTATATTGAATGAATAATATGTTCGGTACATGAGATAATATATAAGATACAATATGGGCCTAATGCACACGGGCCTAATCCCCTAATACCTATCGTCTAACACTCCCCCGCAGTTTGAGAGGGAGGAGACCGAACACTCAAGCTATCACGAAACTCAGCAAACAAGGCAGACGAAAACCTTTTGGTAAAGATATCAGCATACTGAAACCGAGAAGGAACATGTAGAACCTGAACTTGACCAGTAGCAACCAAATCACGAACAAAATGAATATCAATCTCAATATGCTTTGTCCTTTGATGCCGAACAGGATTAGAGGACAAGTATATTGCACTCACATTATCACAATAAACAATAGTAGCTGAGGAAAATGGTGTATGAAGCTCACGAAGCAGATTTCGCAGCTAACATGTCTCAACAACAGCATTAGCAACACCACGATACTCAACTTCAACACTGGAACGAGAAAGCGTTGGTTGACGCTTAGAGGACCAGGATAGTAAGTTGTTGCCAAGAAAAACACAATAACCTGATGTAGACCGGCGAGTAGTGGAACAACCAGCCCAATCAGCACCCGAATAAGCAACCAAAGAGTCAATAGTAGAAGAAAATAACTGTAAACCATATGCTAGAGTCCCCTGAACATAGCGTAAAATCCGCTTAAGAGCAGAGAAATGATGCTCACGAGGATCATGCATATATAGGCAAACATGCTGCACAGCATAAGTAATATCAGGTCTAGTGAATGTGAGATACTGAAGAGAACCTGCAAGACTCCGATATAACTTAGGATCAGAAATTGGATCACCATCATCACCCAATTTAGACTCAGTGTCAACAGGAGTCCGAGAAGGGTTACAACCAACCATATGTGCACGCTCCAAAATCTCCATAGCATACTTACGCTGTGACAAAAACATCCCAGAAGAGTCACGCGTAACCGACACACCCAAAAAATAGTTAAGAGCACCCAAATCAGTCATAGAGAACTCCTTATGCAAAGAAGCAATAATCTATTGTAATAAACTATCAGAGGAAGCAGTGAGCACAATATCATCCACATAGAGTAACAGAAAAGCAGTATCATCACTGTGTCTGTAAATAAATAATGAAGAATCACACCGACTCAGAGTAAACCCAACAGTAGTAATGTAAGTAGCAAACCGCTGAAACCATGCCCGAGGTGCCTGCTTAAGACCATAAAGAGACCACTGTAATAAACAAACATAATCCGGATGCTCTGGATCTCGAAAACTGGGAGGTTGACGCATATAAACAGTTTCGGCTAAATCTCCATTTAAAAACGCATTCTTGACAGCAAGTTGATGAATAGGCCAATGTCGAGAAATAGCTAAGCTAAGAACAGTCCGAATGGTACCCGGTTTAACAACCGGACTAAACGTCTCATCAACATCAACTCCCTCAATTTGCGTGCTACCATTGGCAACAAGACGTGCCTTGTACTGACTAAGAGTGCCATCAGCCAAATACTTATGACGAAACAACCACATACAATTAACAACATTGACACCCTCAGGTCGAGGTACACGTTTCCAAGTTTTATTCTTAACAAGTGTATTATACTCATCATACATAGTATTGCGCCAATTTGGATCATTAAAAGCATCCTTATATGACCTAGGGGAATGAGAAACAATAGACACATGACCAGCATACTTAGGATTAGGACGAGTAGTCCCGACACGAGAACGTGTGACCATGGGATGAGTAGATATAACAGGTGGAGGTGTAGGAACAGGAACATGTGGTGAAGAGGGTGAAGGCGTAGGTACAGGAACATGATCATTTGGTGGAGACGGTGGAGGTGTAGGTGGTGCAGGTGATGCAGGTATATTGACAAGTGTAGTAGGAATTGGGTTGGAAAGTGAACCAATTGGTGTAGTGTTGATAATAGTGGAAATGAGATTGGAAGAAACATCCAAAAAGTCATATGAGGTTGTAGGTTTAGAAGGATGGGGATTGAAATGGAAAAAACCGTTTCATCAAAGGTAACATGTCGAGAGATGATAACTTTGTTGGTGTTGAGATCAAGACAACGATAGCCAAAATGATTGGCGGCGTGTCCCATAAATATTGCAGGTGTGGCACGGGGTCCCAGTTTATGATTGGTATCGATATGTGGGTAACAAAGGCATCCAAAACACGAAGGACACTGTAATCAGGTGTTGCACCAAAAAGTCGAGTAAAGGGTATTTCATTATTAATGGCACGAGAAGGTAAGATATTCAATAAATAAACAGCCATATTAAGAGCCTCGGTCCAATAGTTGGGTGGTAGGTGTGCTTGAAACAATAAAGTGCGAATAAGATTATTTATGGTACGAATCATGCGTTCAGATTTTCCATTTTGTTGAGAGGTGCGAGGGCAAGAAAATCGAAATTGGATGCCATGGGTGGAAAATAAGTTATGAAAGGAAGTATTATCAAACTCACCACCATGATCACACTGAAACGATTTAATTTCACACTTAAACTGAGTACGAACATAAGTACGAAACAACTGAAATTTAGACAAAACATCAGATTTATTCATTAATGGATAAACCCAAACATACTGAGAGTAATGATCCAGAAACAAAACATAATACTTGAAACCAGAAAGACTCGGAATTGGGGATGTCCACAAATCCGAGTGAACAATGTCAAAACAAGAAGTAACAGAACTAGACGAACTAACAAACGGAAGCTTCACATGTTTACCAAGCTGACAAGCATGGCAAAGAACGGGAAGCTTCTCTTTATTACAAGAAATAGAATCACTAGACACAAGACGCCGCAACACTTCACTCCCTGGATGTCCAAGTCGTTGATGCCACGTATACTGACTGGTAAGATAAGCTTGAGGAATGGGAGAAGGCTTCGTAACAGGATATAGATCACCCGTGCAATCACAACGGAGGAGTACCCGTCGAGTTAGGAAGTCCTTCACAGAAAAACCAAAAGGATCAAATTCAACAGTGCAATAATTATCACGAACAAATTGACGCATAGAAATTAGATTTTTGACAATGTAGGGAGTGATTAAAACATTATTTAAACGAAGAAGATGAAAGGGGGTAGACAAAATACTATGACCAAAGTTAGTGACGGGAATGAAACGCCCATCACCAACCGCAACAGACGGATAAATGCACTCATTAAGAATATAACTAAGACTATGTACAGAATCATTAAGGTGAGAGCTCGCACCTGTATCCATATTCCAGTTGCCAGCAGCCGGTTCCTGAAGAGTGGTGGTATTAAAGGCATTTGGTAAAAGAGTCTCTTGACCCGAACCCTGTGAACCTGATGCTAGTAGTTGACCCAGGTGAAAACCGGCTGGTGATGGCCCTTGCTGAACCATACCTGGACCGAACGGAACCCTAGGTTGTGAACCTGCAAACTGAACCCCATGTGATAGATTTTGAACCCCCTGTAACGGCTGAGAACCTATAGCAAACGGAACCCCCTGCGCAACATGAACCCCTTGTGGAAACAAACCTGTCACCCCAAACTGGACCCCCTGTGGTAGACCGTGAACCCCTTGAGCAACATTATGACCTGCCCCCTGTGGTAAACCCTGAACCCCCTGTGGAAACACTTAGGTCGAATAGAGAGGTTGGGATTGGTATTGTAGTTGAGCCAGTCCATAAGGAAGGTTATTTATAGTATAAGCAACAGGAGATGTATTGGTAGTATAAGCGACAGGAGGAGTAGTTTGGCTAGGCATAGAAGTAAACCCCAACTTAGCCAACAATTGTCGCAAGGTATCCATATCCGACATAGGAGATGATGAACCGGAAGTACGAGGGAGTAAAGTAGACTTACCATGAACATCATTGTGAAGATACCGACACGCCTCACCAAAACGACAATGACCTTTAGCAAAAAGAAAACAAGGTTTTTTCACTTTTTCTAAAGGATTAGACGAATGCCGAGCATTATTATTTGCCAATAGGACCATAGGAGAAGCAGATGTAGCAGCCACAAGTGGGTCTTGAACCTTAGATTTCATACGCATCTATTGCGTGGTCAATAAAGAACGAACCGTCTTGAGATCGGGAAAGGGTTCCCTACTAGTAATAACTGTAGAAATCACATCATACGTGTTTGGCAAGCCTTCAAGTGCAAACGTAACAATATCGTCATTGCTAAGAGGAGAACCAAGACCATTTAACACTGAAGCAATTGACTCAATTTTCTAAAAGTATGCATCAATTGTTAAGTCCCCAAGCTTCAAATTCCATAGAAAAAAAAAAGTTTTAGGGTTAGGTTTGATGTGGATTGAAGTTAGACTTTGATACCATGTAAGATTTGTAAACCGTATATTGAATGAATAATATGTTCGGTACATGAGATAATATATAAGATACAATATGGGCCTAATGCACACGGGCCTAATCCCCTAATACTTATCGTCTAACAAAATCAACATCAATAATGTGCCTCGTTGCAGTTTGACTTGCTAAAATCAAATGCAGTTTGACTAATGATGTAATACATAAGTCCAACCACTATGCTAACTCTCTTTCTGCCAAACTGTGTAGACATACAAACACCCCTAAAGGGCTACACAAGACAAGGGCATTCATTAGGGTCAAATACAAAGGCCCTTAATTGCTAAAGTCAAACACCATTTGCACTTTGAGTAATGCAGTTTGACTTGCTAAAGTCAATTTGGGTAAAGGCCCTTAATTGCTAAAGTCAAATTGTAGTTTCAGTTATGCAAATAATAAACTAACCTAAAGGGCATTCATTAAAGCAACAACAAAAGGGCAAATCAATATCAAAATGGTCCAAACACATGCTCAAGATTTGCCATTTCAAAAAATTACCAATATGCATACCATTATTCGCCCCTGCTTGGTTTCCCTCCATGGGTTTTTGGGTCTGACCAAACACATCACTAAGGGTTGGAAAAAGCTCACTAGGTCCATTTGAGAGTACTGCCAAATAAGATGGGGCAAATGATCAACAAAAGGTCAACTCAAGTCATTAAGTCAAAATTTAATTCTAAACAAGAACAATGCAACAATGTGCTAACCTTTCACCATAGCATAGTTCCATAAGTCGTCTATCATTTCATCTGACACTTCATCTCCTGTCTTCCAGGTATTCTTATACTTTTCATATAGATAATCTGCCAATATAACTTTGCTCCAATATTTGTTGGCCATTGCAAGAATCACGGTATGAGATGGTTTTGTGTAATCGTTCTAGGGTTTGTAGGGTTGTGTGTGTAACAATGATCGGGTTGCACACTAACAGTAGGAAGATGATCGGGTTTGCAAAGTAACAAGTGACCCAATAGGGTTGTAAGATCCGTTTTATACTCAGGGCCAAAGGCTTCAATTTGTAAGAAGTGAAAAAAAAAAAAAAAAAAAAAAAAAAAAAAAAAAAACAGTTGACTAGTCAACTAACGTGCAAAGATAACACACGTTAGCTATAACGGGGTGTCAGGGACCAAATGCTCACCGTTCAGGAACATTAGGGACCCTGTTCGCAACTAAACTAAAACGGGGGACCAAACGGGCGAATATGGTCAACATCGTTGAAATTTACTCTTTCCTTAATATACAAGTCATATGACTGGTCAAATCCTCATCTTTTTATATATATAATACTGAATTGAATAGCAACGTAGAGAAAGTTGGGTTGAGTGCCATGGGAGACCAGAAGGTGAAGAACGAGGCGATGGAAATCATGAGTTTATTTCAAGTTTTACCTCGTTTAGTCGTCTTTGATCTCGATTACACTCTCTGGCCTTTCTATTGGTATCTTTTATTCTCATCTATATTTACATTTTTTATCTTACCTGTAACTTAAGGATAAGTGCATATCAAATTTTATTAATCTCGTTTAAAATATTCTTGAATAGAGTGAGTTATGAGGGATTGCTTAATTCTTATCAAACTACTTAGATACTGAAACACTTGTTTAAAAAAAACAATTAGAAGATAAGTAGATTAGATAACATGTCCGTTCCTGACACCCCCTTAAACAATTAGAAGATAAGAGTTAGCAAAACAGGCAGCTCGGGCGGGATTGGGGCACGGGTTCAAACAGGCTCAGGCGCACACGGGCACGGGCTTAAACGGGAACTGGTCAAGTGGGCTCATGTTATACAAATCATTTTAGAAAAAACCCAAAACGACAGAAAAAAATTCCCCAAACCTAACATCTCATTTATATTTAAATAACTAATTATATTATATCCATAAGAGAGAAAACATGTGCCCATTAATGCCCATTTAACTTTTGAAAAAAAAAAGGGATAAATGTGCCGAAATCTTTTACAAAATAGACTATAGAAGTCCATTTTTATGCTTTTGGGCCCAAATTGCCACCTCTTATAATAGTATTACTGACTAGAGTTTAGGAATCTGTAATACTAAGTAGATGAGTTTCAAGACTAAATTAGTTGTTTTTTTCTTTCATGCGTTTGGGTGGTTTTAAGGAGGTTTAGCTTATATATGAAATGCAATGTATTTTAAGTTGGTTAGTAGTTGTAAATTTTTAGAGCTTGTCTAATTCACATAAACGGATGAGGTTTTCGCTGTCTAGGTTACCCGAGGAGGGAGAGCCTTTTTGAGTCAGATGTACACGGCCTCACTCGGTTAATTCCGGGACCGTTTCCGACCCTTCCGTGGCCACCTTGACATATACACAGACCTCTTGAGAGGAAACCAACTAACCAAGGACCTTACCACTAGGCCATTTGGTGGTGGTTATAAATTTTACTCCATTTGTTGAAACCTAACATCTTACATTCTTACCTTTAACATAAAATTAGTGCATATAAATTTTATTAATTTCTTTTGAATTAGTCTTGAATAAAGTGAATTTCACCTTAGTTTGGGATTGCTTATCAAACTACTTAGAAACTGAAACATTTATCTTAAAAAAACCATTAGAAGATAAGTAGATTAGATAACATGTCTGTCCGTGATACCTCTTTGATTAATGGTTGTGGTTATAAAAATTCGTAGATGTTTGAATATTAACTTAGGGTGTTAAAATATCTATTACAGTAGAGTTTATGAATCTATAATTCTAGAGAAGATAAATTTCAAGACTAATGTAGTTTATTTTTTCAATGTCTAATCTGCAACTTCGTGAGAGAAGAGGTGAATATGAAGTCTTTAAGAAACAAGACGTAATAACACTTTAATAGAATTTGTAAAATTGAAGCAGGGAAAATCCTTTATGCCTCATATGTCTAACAATAAACAAACACTAACGTTTGCCCTCCTGCAGACATAAGAGGAAAAAACAAACACTCTTTGTCAGAAACATCTGCGCAGCTGCGCTCTTTTTCAAAAAACGTCTGCTTGCCTGCAGACTCTTTAGACACGAGGAAAAAGTGCTCACTTATAATAAAAACATAACGTTAGCTGTTTTCTTGTTCATGTGTTTGGGTGGTTTTAAGAAGGTTTAGCTGATATATGAAATGCAATGAATTTTATGTTGGTCTGTAATTGTAAATTTTTGAAGCTTATATAATTCACATGCCTGGAAAATGAAAAAGGAACTACCCCCATTTTGTTAAAACCAGAAAACATAAGGAGTAATGTTTGATAGTAAAATGGTTGGCAAAAATATAATGTGCACTTGGTCAACGGAACCCAGGATTGGTTGGATCTGCTGTTTCAACTAGGTCAAATGCAACTGCTGGTCTTGGTTCCTTTCAGGAACTCTTGACTATATGAATCAAGAGAGTTCAGTCACCTTTCCGCTTATAGTGAAGCTGATTCACTTCTAGGAAATTACGTCGTTAGGTTTCATGTTTATAGGTAACCCTTTCAATTTGGTTTGCAAAACAAGTGTTAGTGGTAACTGTTTTGGGGATATATCCTTGGCCATCATCTAGTTTTAATGTTTGAAACATCTCTGTTTTGCTACGATCTCGTCATACTGTAAGTAGGTTATCTTTTATTTTTATTTTTTGCATAATAATAATATAATGATAACATATTAGTGGCATAAGAAGTGACCCAATTGTGATTCTTTCGAAAGCAGGATTTGATAATTACGCATGATTTTGTAAATTTACATGTATATTGTTGGAGAAATCCGTGAATTTATATTGCTGTATCTTCAGATATAACCTTCTCCAGTGCCGTAGCTCACTGATGGGATTTTGATTAGTTAGAAAATATGACACATGCTTATTTTTTTGCTGTAATTGACAGTGAATGTCGATCCAAGCGTGAGACACCATCCATGTATCCCCATGCTAAAGGCATCTTACATGCACTAAAGGACAAAGGAGTTGACATGGCTATCGCCTCTAGATCACCAACCAAAGACATAGCAGAGACTTTCATTGACAAGTTGGGGATAAAGCCGTTATTTGTAGCTCAGGTTTGTTAATCTTCAATTTTTTTAATATGAATTTATGATTCTTTTGTGAAGCATAAAGTCTCATTAGGTAGAAAAGTACCACAGCCTTCTAATAATGTGTAAGGTCATAAGTTGTGCATCTATTTCGCCATGTATTTATTATAAGTAACGGCTTCATAGGGCTAGCTAGTTGTTGACTTCATCAAAAGCTAGGTTAAGTGTGAAACGGGGGCGGATGGCCCTTCTATGTTGTCAACATTATCTTTGGTTAGTACTATGCGTTGCAACTTGCAGGACTTCTGACCTTCCACAACAGAGGTTATTGTATGCACCTATATAATTCTTTTTGGTAAATGGGGACGGAACCCCTGGAAATATATGATATGATGAAATAAAGATGAGTTATTTAACAAACTAAACCACCTATGACTTACCATAGCAAAAACAAACAAAATCGTTAGTTAACCTAAACATATGAGACTGGGAGGCAAAATCCAAGGAAGGAAGCCATTATAGAGCAGCTTCTACTTTATGTGCATCTGCAATATCCCAAATCCCAATGTAGAACAAAACACTAGCTCATACGCCATGAATCAGCAGCCAGCAAATTACCTCAAGCTTGTTGTTTGTGGATGTGATCATCTAAGGCGGCATGCATATTGAATCATAATCCTCTATGAAAGATTTATCAGGATTCCTATTTTATACGTGCTGCGCATCACCTCTAACAAAAGTAAATCAATAACTTTCTGCTGCCTCCATTATACACGTAAATGATTCATATGACCTCAGAGCTATCAGGACAGCTATCATGTTTTTATTTTCTTATTGGTACTGATTATGAGTTATGATTATCAGTACTTCATATCCAGCCTCTTAAGAATGAAGTCAGTGGTAGAAAACCAGTAATTAGGATCTAATTTTCTATTGTATCATTGTCGCCATATGCACTTGGTTACTTTTTTTACAAAGAAGATAAGGTTGGAAGTGAGCTATCCTTAGACCCACTCAAAATTAGATCCAATTGAGTAGGACAGGAGATCATTGCCTGGTGCTTGGTCATTGGGGAAGGGTCAGGTCGGCACCTCGGTGGTGCCTGGGTCAGGGTGTCCCCACCGATCTACTCCTTTTGAGGAAAATATTGGTCTAATGCTCTTGAACTTGGGTATACTTAAAAAGGTGATTCCATTTGATCTGTTTTATTTGTAGCTAGCATTTCCAGTTTACCCATTTGACCCATATTCATAGTATACTGTAGAATCCCCAGCCTAAGTTAACCTTAAAATTTATTCAAATCTCACTTGTTATTATCTTCTTTTACACCACTACTTGGAAATCACAAAAAAACTATTTGCTGCATCCGGTTTGCGAGGATAATTTGGTTCAAATCACCTGATTCACCTCATCAATTGGGATTTTGGGCTGTCAAGATTCTTAACTAGAAGTTGCAAAATGGGCAGGCTGTTTGGGTTGGATAATGGGTCAATATGGGTAATTCATAGTAACATGTCAAAATGGGTTGGGTTAAGCCCACAAACACTTGCTAGTTCATTTCTTTTGAGGTTCATAAATAAATGACATGTTTAATATGGGCACACAAACTATAATATTATGAAAATAGTGTTATATATGAAAAAAAGGGTTTTCGGAAACTGATTTTAATCAATATGGCACAAGGTGTTGAAACTGAGAGTTTCCTAATATTTACCTCTCTAATGGTTTTTACAATCGTCGCAAGACTCTTATCATCCACATGGTCATTTTTTTTAAGTTTGTATGGGCAATCTTTGGTCAAGGTTTTAATTACTATGTTAGGCATTATTTTTTATTTTTTTGCTTTTTTTTTACCCCAAAAATGCAGGAGGTTTAGTGTCACTTCTGTTGCTTTTCTTCAAAAGTTATTGAATGATTTCTTGTGGTGCAACAGCCATGCCCCCTTTTCTTAGCACCTCTAGTTTCTTTCTTACTCTTTTCTTTGCTCTACTTGCACTGCCAATATTATGAGATATGCACTCACGTTAGAATACAAACGAGAATAAGTCGATACTATGTACGTAATGAATAGCTTCTTAATGGTGCTATTCATGGTTGCAAAGTGCAAAATGCGTGGGTTTGGCCAGCACGGACACTTTTTGTGGCAAGCACTAACAGTTTTTCTGCATTTATTAAGTATGATTGCATAAACAAGAATCTATAAACTTTAAACCTTCCTCTCTTTTTCTCATAATCTCATGGGGGAATGTAGATGGTGCGAGATTGCTCTATTTGAAGTGTTTTGCGACTATTCAAGATTTTGGCATAAATAATGCTAAGTTTTATTCATTTATGGATTAGTATGTTAATTAGCTTAGAAGTTGGCCGACTATGAAACAAAAATAACTCAGTTTGATGTTTCAATGTTTCAGGAGATTTTTTCCAGCTGGAGTCACAAAACAGAGCATTTCAAGAAAATTCATGAGAAGACTCGTGTGCCATATGAATCAATGCTCTTCTTCGATGATGAAGATCGCAACATAGGACCGGTATAAGCTTTTCCGATGCTTTCATACTTTAGAAACTTGCACAACTTTGTCTTGTAACTGTGTCAATGAATTGCTTACTTTTTGGCAGGTCTCAAAACTGGGGGTGACTGCCATTTTGGTGAATAATGGGGTTACTCTTGGAGCCTTCAGGCAAGGGCTTACACAATTCTCTCAAGGTCCAAGTTCATCAAAGAGGGATAAGAAAAAGTGAACACTTCTGAAATTACTTGGATATTACATCCACATTTTTTCTGGTGTAGTAATTTGAAACAAATCCAGATTTGCATTTGTATACAAAAATTTATTGATCTGCGTACAATTTCACATATTCAGTTGTAGTGACTACATTATATGAAGACGACTGTTGATCCCTATGTAGTCACTGATAATCTGCCCAAGTGCTTTTCATACATTGCATATGCTTTGTTGCACATCCTGTACCTGTATCCTTGGGCCTTGTTTGACAATAATTTCTTCACTCTATAAATATTCATTTAAGTTTAAACTGGCCTATAAACCAATAGGTTATAAGATCAAGTTGTAGTCGTACAGTGTGAACAAAAGGTGTAGAGTAAGCCGGGTGGATGCAGGTGTTCTAAGAATGCTATATATGCCAAAATGTTGAGGTTGTAAATATGTGTAGTTTTACTTTTATCTGCTAACTGGTTATTTGAACCATAAACTTTTAAACCGTAAACGGATCTTTGGTTAGGGCAATTAAATATTTTTAGTTGTTTGTTATTTCCTAAAAGGGCATGTTTTCACCCGAATCCGTATTAACCTGAACCTTGTTAACCGGTATCTCAAATTTACCTTTTTAACCAGAGCATGTTTCAACGCGAACCAATTTTGACTCGCTACCAAAACTTGCGTTCGCCTGTTTATCCACGATCAAACAACAACAATATCGAATCCTGCTGGAATAGACTACGTTGAGATGACATGCAGTCTCATTCTTATCGAGATTTATCATATCAAAGTGAAGTACATAACTATCTATACTTTAGTATTTTATATAAAGAGAAAACATGTTTACTTAAAAATAAAAAACTTAAAAATGAGTAACATTGTTAGACTAAAATACCACTATGTATTAAAAATGATGTAATCTATTATACTTCACCCGTTCTAAAATAATTGTTCCTGACAAAAAACACACAGTCGTATGTTAGGATCGAACTCGGTCGCTTACTTTTCTGTAAATTGACAATTCTACATTTAATTAATTAATAAATAAAATAATATGATAAGATTAATTAAAAGTATTTATCTATTTTAATAGTAAACAATTAAATCGAGAAATCTTAAAAACCTAAACTATTAATTGACAAAATAGTATTTGGGTATGTTTGGCGTAAGAAATTATGGAAGATTATGAAAACTTAAGATTACTTTTTGGAAAATAAGTTTTGGTTAAAAAATAATCTTTGTTTGCCAAACTAAGATTATGAATTATTTTAGAAAAATAAGTTCCCAAAAAATAAGTTCTCAAAATCATCTTTTAAACAAATTAACTAATTTTAATTTTTTCAGCACCAACACGAGCATCACTAAGATGTTTGGTACGAGTGAATCGTAAAGAATGGAAATGTGATTGGGAATGGAATCGTAAAGAATGAGAATAGTGTTAGATTATGGACATTATTTTAGTAGTCGTATGTTAGGATCGAACTCGAGATCACGGGATTGCACACAATACGTATGAAGAGAAAAAGAAATAATTATTTGTAAATGTTATACGTAATTATTAATAAACACAAAACTAGTAATGGAAATTAGTATTTAATGAAAAATGACTAATGACCTATTGATAAAGATTAGGAAAGTAATACTAATGAATATTTGGAAACAATGGAAGGTTCCGGAATCCCTTTGGAATTACATAACCGATCGGCCAAGGGGGTTCTCCACCTCCTTTGTGCCTTGAGCTCCAAGTTTCAATTAGTATATATACAAACCCAAGATGTATTGTTTTCTCATAACTTGTACACACACATCTTGGTGTTTTCTCTCCTTCTCTTGTCCCTAAGTCGATCTATCTAAACTATCCCTTAAGGGATTCGATTTTTATAGATCAAACAAGTTTTGTGTTTAATTTACTTGCATAAACTTTTTCTTGAATTAGTACGTGTGTACAAGAACGTGATTCAAACACACTATTGTTTGAATCTTGGATTGAATTACAAAAGAGGTAAGGGGTAATTCTTGTAATCCACATAAACCCTAATTAGGGTTCTTGATTGAAGATTGCAATTTGATTCTTGTTCGGGCTAGAATCACAAAGGTATGTTTACTATTTAATATTGATTAATTAATTACATGTTATATGATCTTGTTATAATTGCTTCCGCTTTGCGCACTTGATGTACTTGGTTTATTTTATATGAATGTCATGATATCATAATTCCAACAGTGGCATCTAGAGCCATTATAATGTGTAATTAGTTATCGAAACGCATAAAAATTGAATCTTGATTCGTTTAGTTACATGTTTTTATGGTTTTTTTTTATTCCTAACCCTAATTTTTTTATTGGGTCGATTTGACCTTTTAGGGTTTTAGGGTTTTGGTTTTGATTTTTTTAATATGATTAGAAACCCTAAGATGTCATGTATATTGGTTATGCGTTTTAGTAAACGATCTTGGTGCAATATGTTAATTGTTAAGCATAATCCATGAAAAGTGCATATTTGCATGGATTTTATTGTGTGATAATTTAAATGGTTTAAATTGGATATATGAATTAATTGTTAAGTTATATCGAAACATGTAAATTTATTAATAGATGTCGAATTGGGGAAGACTCCAATATTAAGTAATCAATTATGTGCTATGTGGTATTTGTTTAGTTTTGGCTTACGCAATCGATTTATCGTTGTATGTGGCTCTTTTTCCTAGAAGAAGAAAACCTTAATTGAATAAATACGTTATACACCTAGATTTGATTATTAATAGGACTATTGAATAAGATTTGCATGTGGCTACATGTTTTATACATATTTAATTGTTATGATTATGTATAAGTTTATTTAGTTGTTTTATTTTTTATTTTATATTACTAGTTTTTGTTTATTATTATGTTAGACATGTTTATAAACGAAAAGGGTAATTTTTTGAATAGAAAAATAATACGGACTAAATAAATGGCGAAATTATTTTGGTTTTAAGAGTAAATTTCAAAGGATTGGTTGATTGATGTTTTTGTACATAGTGTGCGAAAGGCGGACCGAAGGTTGCCATCCAATGTACTTATAGAGAGGGGTTTTTAAAGTTCATGCACCTACCGGTTCTCTACAACTGCTTGGTTGCCGACTCTAGACTTACCTATATCACTATATTACGTACATTGTCATCTTAAGGGTGAATTTACCACAGTTCCACAATGATTATCCGAAACACTAAGCCTTAGGGCTTATGCAAAAGTACGATATAAGTGGATGATAATTGTTGGTAATTCTTTAATTGGTGAACCCGATACCTCAATCAAAACTTTGTTATTTTACTCTTAGCAAATTGGTAATAAAAATGTTTTGTAAAACCAATGTTATGAAGTTGTATGCATGCTTCTTCATACATTATTTTGATCATGTCAAAATTAATACCCTTATAAAATTAAGTCAAATGCCATCTAATTAAGAACACTTGAAGTTGTAATTTACGTCATATGAGAACTTGGCGAGATTGCAATGGAAAGGTAAATTTCATAAATTCATTGCTAGCAGATCAACTGATGTGATGAATTTGTGAGTTTGCAGTTTTTAAGTTAGACGAGTTAAATTGAGTAGGAAGTGAGAGCTTGGACTCAACGCATTAAGATGGGGATGAAACATGCTTACATTGAAAAAGGTTTTGTGAATATAAATCCCATAATGATCTAGGAATTGCAATATGATATTGACAATTATTGTTCGACAATTACCTTGTTGAATACTATCATTACTAGCAGATCAACTGATGTAATGATACTATGTCAATTAGGATCCTAGCTTTAAGGAAATACTATGGTTTATAAGAATATTTACCAATGGGTATTTTATTTTCTTAAAGATCTAATTATCGAAAATACTGAAATTGAATTTTGTAATTCGTTTTAATGTATTAATGCAACGTTCAAACCATAAACGTATTTTGGGCTTTGGTAAATTGATATCGTTCTGTTTTCAAACAAATGTTTGATTAAGAATAATTTACTTAAAAGACAAAAGAAGTCTACTTTCTATGAAAAAAGAGTGAGATACAATCCTATTTCTTTTCATGAATGAAAAAGGATAATAGGAATATTAAATATGTCTAAATTCTAATATATAACTCATAGCAAATTTTTAATAGTTAAGAAAATTGCGAATATTTTCCATAGGGATTTCATCATCCTTATTTGGTGATTAAATTCTTAGTAACAAATATGATATTTGGTTAAAAGAAAATTATGTATGACATTTTATGAGTTATTATAATTAGAAGCTAGACTAATTACAGCAAAATGTTTAAAAACAAACTAGTTGTTTTAACTATTTTAAAGGTGATACATACATTGTAGGATGGTAGACCTATTAAGGAAGAAATTGCATGCCCAATTTTTCAAGTTAATAGCATTTGGTGGATAGTCCATCATTTACGTAGTAGAATACACTTTTTAATGCATAAGTAATTGTTAAGTATGGACATTTAAAGGTGTAGGAAAGTTAAAAGCACACTATTTTCTTTTACTGGATATGAAACATTTACAATGTTGTCAAATTCAGTGGGAGTATTGTGTACTCATTACTGAATAAGGAATTATGGTAATGATCTTTAATTCAGTGGGAGTTACAAGCTTTGACATCTTGGTAGCTAAGGATAATTACTTTCCAAGAGTAGACACTCATACTTTTAAGGATAGTCTTGTACGTTTCCTTGCTAGACATTGTTGTTCTACATCTACTTGTTATGCTAAAATCTATGACACAATCATATTGACTACATAAACAAATGCATGGCGCGTTGTTTATCAACTATATGAGGTTGTTCCATACACAAGTGGGAGAAATGTTGTCTTTAATGTGTGCAAGAAACAACTCATAAAGATATGATGGATTCTCTTGACTGCCAAGTAAGAGAATAAAGTTCTAATATGAATTGTACCAATTCGACATCTATTAATAAATTTACTGTTGGAATTATGATATCATGACATTCATATAAAATAAACCAAACACATCAAGTGAGCATAGCGGAAGCAATTATAACAAGATCATATAACATGTAATTAATTAATCAAATATAAATAGTAAACATACCTTTGTGATTCTAGCCCGAACAAGAATCAATTGCAATCTTCAAATCAAGAACCCTAATTAGGGTTTATGTGGATTATAAGAATTACCCCTTACCTCTTTTGTAATTCAATCCAAGAATCAAACAATAGTGTGTTTGAATCACGTTCTTGTACACACGTACTAATTTAAGAAAAAGTTTATGCAAGTAAATTAAACACAAAACTTATTTGATCTTATGAAAATCGAATCCCTAAGGGATTATTTTAGATAGATCGATTTAAGACAAAGAGAAGGAGAGAAAAACACCAAGATGTGTGTGTACAAGTTATGAGAAAATAATGCATCTTGGGTTTGCTTATATACTAATTGAAACTTGGAGCTCAAGGCACAAAGGAGGTGGAGAACCCCCTTGGCTGATCGGTTATGTAATCCTAAAGGGATTCCGGAACCTTCCCTTGTTTCCAAATATTCATTAGTATTACTTTCCTAATCTTCGTCAATAGGTCATTAGTCATTTTTCATTAAATACTAATTTCCATTACTAGTTCTGTGTTTATTAATAATTACATATAACATTTATAAATAATTATTTCTTTTTCTCTTCATACGTATTGTGTGCAATCCCGTGATCTCGAGTTCGATCCTAACATACGACTACTAAAATAATATCCATAATCTAACAGGTCCCACTTGGACATATTTTAATAGTGTAATCACATCGGTTAGCATCTTGCAACACGCCGATGCCTCTAGTACGATCTCGAGTAAGGCTCCTGGAAAAACCTTTTAATGATTTCTCATTATTATTATCCTTTTGTTTCTAATACCATGTTAATAAGGATATGGATTAAAGACATTCCTTAATTAACCATTCTGTTTCTTGTTGTTAGTGATTTATCAAGATTACCAAATCATCTGAACATATTCAGGGAAGATCTTGAGCACGGCCGGGCCCAGCAGTATTAAACTCCAAAACTAAATTTGAAGGAACAAATTCTATCTTGACTACAAGCAAAACCCACAAACTTTGTAACACTTTCGAAAACAACCCTTATGACTACCAGTTACGTATAGCGTTAAGTTGTTCCACAAAAATGTACTACATTCATGACACTTATCTTGCATCTCAAGTCTGAGGATAACTTCTCATGATTTACTTAATAACAAAGTCCATAAAGTAACATCATGTAGTTGGGATAAGTCCTATATTCGGTATCATTGAATATTATCTGAAATGGCATGTCTACGCATCAATATACTTTAAGTATATTATACCAACCTTTAGATTTGTCTTTTTTTAATAATATTCCCGTATTATTAACTGACAACGGACAATTTATAATAACATTTATTCATGGATTAAACATACAAATATAGGATACAATATATTATAAATTAAATATACCATGTATTTCAATTTATAATTGTTTAACATCCCTTATCCAAATACTAAATAGATCAATGCATGATAACTCTTGTTGATGAATTATGTCTCAAGCAATGACATTCATACTTGTTGACAAGACATAAATCATCCAACTTTGATCTATCGGAATTTTAAGAATACTTATTTCAAGAATTCAACTATTGAAATTCTTATATGTGCATATTCAACTATTTTGATAATGCCATATTTCATAAAAATGTGAGACATCCTTTACCACCAATTTATGATAATTAAACTTCCAAACATTTTAAAGTTTAAAGTATTCTTATTCTCTTAATGTATAATGCAACTTATGCCTTTAGTAAGCACAACTAGTACATATAGCAAAGAACGAAATCCTTACCATAACTAGTATTGAGTGTCATCTCAATTTCAATAACATCATTGTATTCAACAACAATATGTTATTAAGACTTCCCGTAAACCTTAATATCTATTATGTAATGTTTGATGCCCTTCAAACTTTCAAGTTTGTTGGCTATGACAATTTTCACAACAATTGAAAATTGTTCATCTATAGAATTTGGAAGCTGATCCAGATTTAGGATATGATTCTATAATCAAACATATTCATTTAGAATATTACACAAGTTATCTAATAACTTTTTAATTATATATTAATATTGCCAAATCATCTTGTAATCAAACATGATAAAACAAAACATGATGTTCATGAAAGATCTTTGAGTCATACTTAGATTTTATTCATGTCATTCATATCTATTTAGACTTTCTAAATAATATATCATGTTATATTAGATTCATTTACCACACATGTTTCAACAATAAACATTCATTCCAAGGTTATATGTCTTATTTCCTAAATCTTACAAGTAAAGCTTCATTCCATACTTAACATTTAACTTATATAGAATGCTACCTTTTATATGTTCTACAACATATATGATTTAAGAAATTAAACATAATACTCCCACTAGCTTTTAGGAATACTTAGAAATGATCTTATTTCAATTATAAATCAAAACATGAATTTAATAATTAAACATAAGAGTAATCTTCTAGATGCATGCATTTATCCATCCATGGATTATTGCACTTTGTACACTTCCAAAGATTTATTTGAATTCATAAACTCCCTTTGATTACTTATCGTCCTCGCTCAAGTAATCTCTCAAGAAAGAGTTTTGATATTCTATTGTCAATTTCATAAATATGACAATCATAATCTTTACATATTTAATGTGTTTAGAAAAGAATATTCAATCACAGTTAATTGCTTAAGTGTGATTAATAATCTTGTCATAAGACATGTATTAAATATGTGCACAATATTGTCCATATGATTTCTATACAAAGATTTAAACCACAAGAGTTACCTAATCTTTGAAGAAACTCATCTTCATTTTCTAGTCTAACTATTAAGATAAACCAAGTTTTTAAAATTAATTATCTTTATAGACAGCATCTTAATCATTCATATCATGTATACTTTACCCAATTTCATATTTGGTAATGTATCATAATGATTATCAGGTTTACAATAATCCTGTAAATCATAGTCCTTAGCATATTAATCAAATATCTGAGATACATTGCTATTCTATGAATGATAATTCCATCATCTTGAGATTTATGTCAAACTTTATTATCATGTTGAGATTTACCATTCAAATGTCAAACTTAATCATGATATTTACTAGTGTATTTTAGAAGATTATGTATCTTATAATTTTATCTTTTAAAGATCAAAACTCCTACTTGCTTTTAGTAATTTAAAGACTATCTTTAAATACTTAGCAAATAAAGAAACAATACAATGTTCTCTTTTGGGATATTACAAATACTTATGGATAGTTCCTGACTTAACTTTGTTAATAACCTCTTCATAAGCAGTTAAACAAATTTAGAACTTCAATTTAAGACTTAATGTGATTCATCACATTCATCACATTCCATCATATGATAATGTCTTATTAATCTTCTATGTTGAAGTTTTATTAAATATGTCCAAGTCATACTCAACATTCTAACCTTGATAACTTTTGGAAGAAAAGAAGTCATAGTTATCTTTAATCAAACAATATAACAAGAGTTTGATTTTCCTAACTGAACATACCATAAACATTTGATATTTCATTAGTATTAATATTGTAAGACAATCTAACAATATTTAAGATAACCATATTCCTTTTGACTTGTCTATTTACCAACTAATTCATTTTAATGGTATAATAATATTCAAGCCAATTACATGCTTTATAATACAAGTACTTTTTACAAAGTTACTTCATGTCCATGTCTTTACAAGAAAACATAAACTGTTATAATCCCACTATACGTTATAAGTCATTTAACAATTTAATAACTTCATGTATATGTCTTAATTAAAAAAACACAACAAGATAACGTCTTACTTTATTATAAGTCTTGTAACAATTAAAATACTTTATTATAAGTCTTGTAACAATGTTTATATCTTTACAATGAAACATAAACATGTTTAACCAAAGTAATTATGAACACCATCTTTTGGTTTCAATAGTAATTTCAAGTTAATTTATTACTTCACAATAATGTAAATAACATTATTTCTTCACTTATTTATGTCATTCCAAGAATACATAAATATTCAGATTGAAGTAGCATTAGATTACTTAATTAATTTATGTCATTCCATGAATTCATAAATCTATAAATTAAAGTAGTCTTGATATCATATTGACACATGTTCTAATAGGTATCTAATTTAGAAACTGCAAATTCTCATAGTTCAATTACAACAGTTGATCTGCTAGTAATGAAAATATGAAATTCACCTTGTTGTTGCAATCTAGTTAAGCTCTCACATAACATAAATTGTAACACCAAGTGTTTCTTGAATTAGCCTAGTATAATTCATATCAGAACATTATTCTAATTTAGAAACTGCAAATTATCATAGTTCAATTACATCAGTTGATCTGCTAGTAATGAAATATGAAATTCACCTTGTTGTTGCAATCTAGCTAAGCTCTCATATAACATAAATTGTAACACCAAGTGTTTCTAGAATTAATATTAGAACATTATTCTCTTACCTTTTAGTCAAGAGAATCCATTAAATCATATCTTTATGAGTTGTTTCTTGCACACATTAAAGGTAACATTTCTCCCACTTGTGCATGGAACATGATTGGCTCCAAACGGTCAACCTAATTGACCAGGGAATGGTCAACCAAGTCAAACTGCCTAGAGTCAATGCTCCGCGGAAATATAGTGTTTCCCCTGGTCGTTATGTCCCGACGAGGTGTGGATGGTTATCAAACGGGTTTGTGATCGGGTGAATCTGGACGGAAAAGGGTTTGAGATTGATTAAACTAAGGAATATATGAAGAAATAGCTTAAATAAGCTATATGAATAAGACTGCAAAGTTGGAAAACCCAGAAACGTTTAAAACTTAAAACGCGTACGTTCACGTTTTAAATAACGTAAACGTACAAAATAAAAAGTAAAAACTGAAATCTGAAAACCCCCAGGGGGTGAAAATGACTTTTTTACAAACTAAAAGATAAAAAAAAATTAGAAAAAGAAAATTAATTTTTACACTAATTAATTATTTATTATTAATTAAATACTATTTAATTCAAATTATTAATATTTAAATAACTTAAATACAATATAATATTATTTAAACACTAGAAAAATAAAAATAAAATTTCTAAAATTATAAAATAACTAAAAATAAGTTTTAAAATTAAAAATGTGTATTTTTGTCTTTTTGTGCTTTTTCTAGTAATTAATTACTAATTACTTATTAATTACCTAATTAAACTATTTTAAATTAAGAAAAATATAAAATGAACAGTAAAAATTCTATAAAAATTCCTAAAATTATATTATATTATATAAAATCTAGGAAAAATATAACAACTAGGTCTTACTTTATAAAATCGAATTATGCTATTTAAAACTTAATTATTAATTAATTATTGATAAAACTAAGATTAATTCTAATAAATACTAAATGATAAAATAAAAATCTGAGAAAATTATTAAAATTACTTTAATATAAGAGGAATGTAAGAAAATTATAAAAAAGCTAAGTACTTAATAAAAATCTAAAAATGAAAAATAAAATTTAAATAAAATTAAATAGAAACTATCACTTGAAATTAATTTTTGATTTTCTGGAATTTTCTTTTGGAAACTTCTTTTACACCTAAAAACAACTAACTTTTATGAAAACAACTTTTTTGTAAACTAAAAATAAGCACTAGATAGCTTAAAAGCCTTGACAGTTGACTTTGTTTGACCAAGGAAGGAAATAAGCTAAAATGGCATTAAGTGGGACCCATAGTGGTTGATTCTGGCTCAAATGGGTTGATTGAACATGTTTAAGCAAAAGAAAGCCAAAAAGTCCCACAGAATAAGCTATTAAGCTTCAATAAGCATTTTCCAAAACCAAGATGAACTCAGATTTGGGACAAACAAAAGGGTCACATCCAAGTGGGGTCCATTGAGCTCTAGGTCAAAATAGGAAGCCCACCAGGGGGGGTTGAATGGAACCAAATGGGAGGCTTGTGGTCCGTTGTGGAGGTCAGAAACCACCACCAAAGTGGTGGTGGTGGCAAGGTTGTTTGCTGCAGCAGGGCAAGGCTCAGCCCTGCAGCTGAGTTTGGTGGTGTGTGGAGCCTAGCAGAAAAATCCCAAAAATGAGATAAGGGTGGAAATCAATAGTTGAGGTGGTAGATTAAAATCTCTGAAAAGCACACACTCTAAATCTCACTACAAAATTCACAAATATTCCCACAACTTTAGGAAAAATCTGAGAACTTGCAATTTGACTTTTTGATGAAACTTGGTTCTTTTACTTTTATGAACTATAAATGGATCTAATGGACTATAAACATGATTATACAGCTGTAATGATGCTTAAGTAAGCTAAATTAACTACATGTGAAAGGAATTGAAAGGATTGGAGGGCACATATTTCAACAGTAAACAAATATGTTGTTTTATTAAGGATTTTGACTTTTGAAGCTAATGACCCATGGTTTCAATGTTTACTAGACCAAGTTATGTCCAAGTGAGACTAATAGAACTCTATCATGTCAACATATTAACCAGATTATTGAGTAACAAGCTGAACCAAACACCCCATTAAAACTTTACTATGAGATTTTACACTACAGCTAACTGTTGTGATTAAGATTTATGAACACAGGGATCAAATTAAGATCAAAATAACTTAAAGAAGCTTGATTCAAACCTAGTTAAGCAGTCTAAGTGAGCAACTGCAAAAAGCTTATACTAACTAGAAATGACTGTGAGACTGAGAATCTTTTGAATACAAACAGTTTTAACTAACAAATTAGCACCTATGGGTTAATTAACAACTAATGATATGGTTAAACAAGAAAAAAGACAGTGATGAAGCAATAATAAGCAGAAAATAATCTATGCTACAGTAAGAGGTAAAAAAATTGAAATTAACTCACAAATTTCTTCTGATCAAATCAAAGGGTACCAAAACCATTCCCACTCAAACCTAATACTCCCAAGAGCTCTAAACCATGTTCCATGTCCATCTCTGAAACTGCTTTCCTCTTTATCTTTGATTTTTTTTTTTCTTTTTCTTGTTTTTTCACTATTTTTGTGATTTTCTAGTAAACTGCATTAAACCCTTTTTAAAAGCTTTGAAAGCTTAAATGTAACTGAAATAGGCTTAAAGGAACAAGAGATAACACATTCAACAAGATTTAAGCTAAGTTGTCAAATTAACTTAAAAAGTGCTAAATATGAATTGAAATCTGGAAATTAGAATTGATATTAAAAACAGTGGATATTACACTAAAATTGCTGAATACAATCTTTGAAAGATTAAAATTACACTAAAGCTTGGAAAATTACTTAAGTCGACATGAAAAATAAACTAAGTAAACTACTCTACACACCCTTTCTCTAACTGATTCTTTCTCCTCTTATGGATGACCCTGTGAGGTCAGTGGGACCCACTGAGCATTTCCCACTTCTCTTTTTGGTCGTAGGATGAACAACTAGCAATCTTGATGGCTAAGAATTTTTTGGCGGGAAGGTTCATTTCAAAGCTACTGGGTGATTTGGGCGGTTTATTTGGAAGTTAGTGTTTGTTTGAAGGTTGTGGAGAGATAAGGATGGTGGGAGAGGTGGAGTGTTGAAGGTATTGTGATGATGGAAGCTAGAGTTGCAGGGCTGTGGTAGCAGGGGTAGGGGTGAGGTGGAGGATGAGGTGGAGTCAAAGGGGGTCAAAGTTGGGAGGGTTTGACTTAGGTTTGACCGAATAATAAAAACGGGGTATTATTTTTATTAGGAGTGGGCTTGGGGGGTGTTTGTTGGACCAGGTTGTGGTTTGGGTTTATATATTGGATTTATTAAAAAGGGCCATTTGGTTTATAACATAAAGATACCACAAGGACCATATGTGTAATTTTGGCAAACTTGAAGGACTGAGATGTAAACTTCCAAAAGTAATCATAAGGGTGAGTTTTGCCCATCTTGAATTATCCAAGGACCACTTTTGATAGTTTCCCATTTTTTAAATGCCCAGGGACCAAAACCGCCAACTTGTGAAACTTTAGGGACCTAACTGTAATTTCTTCAAATTTTCACCCATGGATCATTCCTGCCAAATATGAATAGAACAAGGACCAAAAATGATTTTTCTTTCAAAAATATCCCACCAGGGACCAATTCTGTCAATTTCTTAAAGTTCAGGGACCTTTTATGTCAATTTTGGATTTTGAGGGGTAAAAGTTGCCAGTTTGTTAAAACTTTCATCCAGGGATTAATATTGAACAAATTTAATTTCCCAAAGACCAAAGTTGACTTTTCTTTCATTTTAAACCTTCAGGGACTAGTTTTGTAAATTTTTGAAACTTGAGGGACTGAAACTGCCAATTATGCAAACTTTGTTCATTTTTCATTTGTTTTCAAACATTTTTCATCTAAAACATATAAAACACACTTTTGGAATAATTTCTGTATTTTGATGCGTTTCTGAGTGTTTTTTGGATGTTTTGGCAGTTTAGATACGATAAAAATGATGAGTATTTACACCCTCATCAATCCCCCACACTAAACTATTGCTAGTCCCTAGCAATCTTTTTGGAAAACTTGATGGATTTGAAAAACTATTTACCAAAAGCCATCACTTCTGGAGTAGCCAGATGTAAGAACTGTGGTACACCTGATAACCGTGTGATTTTGAGCAAACCACCAGCTGTCAACGGATTTGATTAGTCTTTACCGAAAGCCGTTTGCTTCTGGACTAGCCAACTCTTGATGGACTAGGTCAACATCTTGGTGAGCTGATTACCAATTATGGATTTTCCACTGTCTTTACCACAAGCCATAATCTTGCGGGCTAGCCAACTCATCCGCGTTTTAGGATATGGCGAGTTGAGGTACCATACAATTTTGGGCAAATTGCAAGCCATCAACGGATTTGATATATCTTTACCAAGAGCCGTTTGCTCCTGGGTTAGCCAATCCTTCTGTTGGTTAGACAAGGCGGACTGATTACCACAAAAATTTTGAAACTTTAGTGAATTTTTTTTTTAAAAAAATTTGGTCAAAAACGGGGGTACTAGATGGTAAAATGTGATAAAATTCGCTAGAATAGCGAAATACCCCCCCCCCCCCACACACACACACACTTAGAATGAATATTGTCCTCAATATTCAAAGTCCCGGCTATTATGCCGACTCTTTGAACGTAAAAGGGCAACATTACAAGCTAAATGTGGAAAACACCATTTTTTCACTTTATTTTGGTAACCATAGTGGGGTTAATTCCCCCACACTTAGGGTGAAAACCCTATAAGCATGCTACTGTTTTTGTTTACCGAGTCGCTAGCTTGACTCGACCCCGAATTTATTTGTCCTTGGGGAAGCATGATGTGGAAGAAACAATCTCCATCGGACTTTCATTCAAGATGTTTGGAAAAACATTTGAACCACGTGAAAGTTCCACACCGATGAGATATACAGATACTGGCTTAAGATAGTATAAACTATAAGCGGTGATGCCGGGGTCAAAGATAATGTCTTCATTCCCGAAGGAGTGAAGAACAGGAGAAGTCACCCTGTAGGTGAAGAACAGGAAGAAAACCATGATGAAAATCTTTATAAGATTTTCTTCCTCGAGATCAGGCTCAGTAGCCTGAGTTTGGATTTCAAGGGTTAAGCTCGTAAATATCCCGGGAGGGTGGGTGGGAATTTGTAAATTCTCATGATTGAGTGCATATCCCCCCGGGCTATCATACTCCGGAGGAGTCATGATATGAGTGAGTTCATCGGAGAACTCCTCAAAGGTGAATGAATCATATTCGGGGAGAGAAATTTGAGAATGAGAAGTGACTGCCACTAATCTTCTCTCCCATATGATCAAAAGTGAAGGCTTCAAACTCCGGAATAGGATCATCGGAGAAAATGTCACTATCCTTAATGGGGATAAGAGATGAAATAGGTTTCTCTTTGAAAGCCTCGATTTTTGCAATGAGGAGACTGACATTCAATAATGTTGCACGAAGTGCTTCATCCTTGATTTCAGTGTCGGTCTCATCATTCACTTCTTCTAAGCTAACTAGCTCAGAAGGTAATCCTTCCACATGACTGATGTCTCCAGAAGATAAAGAATTTTCATCAGCATGTGAAGTACTAAGCTCGATGTTGGGATTAGAGTTTAAAAGATTTTCAGTTTCTCCCATATCGACTTCAAAATCAAGGAGACCATCATCACTTCCTAATGGAAGTGGATTGATGTGAGTAAGTTCATTTGTGAACTCCTGAATAAGAGTGTCAACATCCGAATGAGGCAATGGTGCCTCCTCATACTCAACTTCTCCATAAGATGTACAATCATCATTAAAGTCGGAGAAAGTCTCAAAATGATCTTTTGGATTTTCAGGGTGATAAGGTAAGTCACACACATGATCAAAAGTCCCCTGTGACTCTCCTGGGATTTGGACAAGGTTCTCAACACTATACTTTATGAATTCGTCCGATTCCTTTTGAGGAACAGTGCTAAGATGCTCATCCCCCATATTCAGAGTGTGAGTGTGAACTTCGGGTGTGATAACAATATACTGAGGGAGTTTAGAAGTACTAGCAGTTATGGAGTTTTCAAGTTCCATTTGATCAATGGCCAGTGACTTCGTCACATTATTTTCTCCCTGATTCTCCATGGAAGGAATTACAACTGATGAATCTGATGAATCTTTTTGAATAATGACAATGTTATCTTCATCATCATCACTGTCATCATCGTCATCATATAGAGCAGCATAGCGAAGATTGGCACGTATTTTAGCCGCTCTTTGCTCAGCAAGTAATTCTTCCATGCTCAATTCGTTCCTAGCATCTCGTTCTTCAGCAAGTAATTATGCCATTGATTTCTCACGAGAATCTTGAAACGGTGTAGTAGCTAACCCCTCCTTAAATTTTTTAAATGCTTCAAGAACCTCATGACAAATGTCTTGCGGGAATTGAGGAGTTGCTTGAATAATTGGGTACTGTGGAGGTTGGTCTTGATACGAATAGTCGTAATTGTTGCAAGGAAATGGATTCCCTGTTTGACAATCCGAGCTAAAGTGAGGACCTCCACAATATTCACAACAGTAAGACTGATGTGGCTGTGGGTCGTATGTGCTAGAGTCATAATTGTTATCAGGAAACTGCTCATAGACAAGCGTGTTCCCCGATTGACAATCAGAACTGTAGTATGGGCCACCACAGTACTCACAACAGTTAAACTGTTGAGTCAGGTTCGGTGAGTTGTATGGATATTGGTCGTAACCAACATTTTGACTATTATAACAATCAAAACCTTGATGAGGACCTCCACAATACTCACAAGAAATGTTTGGTGTATTTCGATACGAAGCATCATTATGATTTGGATAATATGATTCTTGCTCGTATGAATGTGTTGGGTAATTGGAAAAATTTGAAGAGTCGTTGAATGAGTTCTGATTAGGATCATAAGCAAATGAATTCCTCGAACCACAAAACAAACAACTTCCGTCTCGAATATCATTACCACATTTCTCACATGTACACCAACGACATGGTAAACCAAAAAGTGGCTCACCACAACCAACACAAGGGATAAAATCCGGAGGTGGGACAAGTGGTGTGCTCTTAGAGCTAGGAATTTCCACCACTTCCGTTATGGTCTCGGGTTTTTGTTCTTGATAAACGTGAAGATTTGGCAAGTCGTTCTTTTCAGTCACTGCCCTAAGCTCTGTACGTTTGTTTGACAAACTTTTAACCGTAAACCGTGAAAGGTTAGGATCAATTCTTGACGGTTTAGGAGCAATTGTGAGCTTAGGTTTTTGGATAACCGTAGGTTGGACGTATTTAGCACTTCCTTCGTCAGAGGGAAGTACAAGGTCCTTTGTCACCTCGGTTTCTTGATTCATTTCCCTCATCGGAGAGGGAATAGGAATCGAAGGTCCATCATAATCACTACGACATCTCGACATTTTTGACAAGGCCATAAGTTTTTCAATTTTGCTCTCAAAGGCCCATTGTTCAAAGAAATCGTCATCGAGAGATGCCATTAGAATCAATTACGGGACAAGTGGAAGAAGTGAGAATCAAAAGGATAGAGGGTAAAGGGATGAAGAATCAAAAAGGTAGGAGGGTAAAGATGGATATTTTTGGGATTTTTGATAAACATTTTATAAGAAAGAAAATCTTTTTGTGTTTTTGTGTTCGTTGAAAACTAAAAAAAAAAATCAGGAACCGTTTTTTTTATGATAATAAGATAATATGAACAAAGGTGGATAAATATACAAGTGGATGAATTCCAAAATCACTAATACGCAAAACCGTTTAGAATACGCGCACAACCTCCCCGGCAGCGGCGCCAAATTTTGGCTGGCTCCAAACGGTCAACCTAATTGACCAGGGAATGGTCAACCAAGTCAAACTGCCTAGAGTCAATGCTCCGCGGAAGTATAGTGTTTACCCAGGTCGTTATGTCCCGACGAGGTGTGGATGGTTATCAAACGGGTTTGTGATCTGGTGAATCTGGACGGAAAAGGGTTTGAGATTGATTAAACTAAGGAATATACGAAGAAATAGCTTAAATAAGTTATATGAATAAGACTGCAAAGTTGGAAAACCCAGAAACGTTTAAAACTTAAAACGCGTACGTTCACGTTTTAAATAACGTAAACGTACAAAATAAAAAGTAAAAACTGAAATCTAAAAACCCCCAGGGGGTGAAAATGACTTTTTTACAAACTAAAAGATAAAAGAAAAATTTTAGAAAAAGAAAATTAATTTTTACACTAATTAATTATTTATTATTAATTAAATACTATTTAATTCTAATTATTAATATTTAAATAACTTAAATACAATATAATATTATTTAAACACTAGAAAAATAAAAATAAAATTTCTAAAATTATAAAATAACTAAAAGTAAGTTTTAAAATAAAAAATGTGTATTTTTGTCTTTTTGTGCTTTTTCTAGTAATTAATTACTAATTACTTATTAATTACCTAATTAAACTATTTTAAATTAAGAAAAATAGAAAATGAACAGTAAAAATTCTATAAAAATTCCTAAAATTATATTATATTATATAAAATCTAGGAAAAATATAACAACTAGGTCTTACTTTATAAAATCTAATTATGCTATTTAAAACTTAATTATTAATTAATTATTGATAAAACTAAGATTAATTCTAATAAATACTAAATGATAAAATAAAAATCTGAGAAAATTACTAAAATTACTTTAATATAAGAGGAATTTAAGAAAATTATAAAAAAGCTAAGTACTTAATAAAAATCTAAAAATGAAAAATAAAATTTAAATAAAATTAAATAGAAACTATCACTTGAAATTAATTTTTGATTTTCTGGAATCTTTTGAATACAAACAGTTTTAACTAAGAAATTAGCACCTATGGGTTAATTAACAACTAATGATATGGCTAAACAAGAAAAAAGACAGTGATGAAGCAATAATAAGCAGAAAATAATCTATGCTACAGTAAGAGGTAAAAAAATTGAAATTAACTCACAAATTTCTTCTGATCAAATCAAAGGGTACCAAAACCATTCCCACTCAAACCTAATACTCCCAAGAGCTCTAAACCATGTTCCATGTCCATCTCTGAAACTGCTTTCCTCTTTATCTTTGATTTTTTTTTCTTTTTCTTGTTTTTTCACTATTTTTGTGATTTTCTAGTAAACTGCATTAAACCCTTTTTAAAAGCTTTGAAAGCTTAAATGTAACTGAAATAGGCTTAAAGGAACAAGAGATAACACATTCAACAAGATTTAAGCTAAGTTGTCAAATTAACTTAAAAAGTGCTAAATATGAATTGAAATCTGGAAATTAGAATTGATATTAAAAACAGTGGATATTACACTAAAATTGCTGAATACAATCTTTGAAAGATTAAAATTACACTAAAGCTTGGAAAATTACTTAAGTCGACATGAAAAATAAACTAAGTAAACTACTCTACACACCCTTTCTCTAACTGATTCTTTCTCCTCTTATGGATGACCCTGTGAGGTCAGTGGGACCCACTGAGCATTTCCCACTTCTCTTTTTGGTCGTAGGATGAACAACTAGCAATCTTGATGGCTAAGAATTTTTTGGCGGGAAGGTTCATTTCAAAGCTACTGGGTGATTTGGGCGGTTTATTTGGAAGTTAGTGTTTGTTTGAAGGTTGTGGAGAGATAAGGATGGTGGGAGAGGTGGAGTGTTGAAGGTATTGTGATGATGGAAGCTAGAGTTGCAGGGCTGTGGTAGCAGGGGTAGGGGTGAGGTGGAGGATGAGGTGGAGTCAAAGGGGGTCAAAGTTGGGAGGGTTTGACTTAGGTTTGACCGAATAATAAAAACGGGGTATTATTTTTATTAGGAGTGGGCTTGGGGGGTGTTTGTTGGACCAGGTTGTGGTTTGGGTTTATATATTGGATTTATTAAAAAGGGCCATTTGGTTTATAACATAAAGATACCACAAGGACCATATGTGTAATTTTGGCAAACTTGAAGGACTGAGATGTAAACTTCCAAAAGTAATCATAAGGGTGAGTTTTGCCCATCTTGAATTATCCAAGGACCACTTTTGATAGTTTCCCATTTTTTAAATGCCCAGGGACCAAAACCGCCAACTTGTGAAACTTTAGGGACCTAACTGTAATTTCTTCAAATTTTCACCCATGGATCATTCCTGCCAAATATGAATAGAACAAGGACCAAAAATGATTTTTCTTTCAAAAATATCCCACCAGGGACCAATTCTGTCAATTTCTTAAAGTTCAGGGACCTTTTATGTCAATTTTGGATTTTGAGGGGTAAAAGTTGCCAGTTTGTTAAAACTTTCATCCAGGGATTAATATTGAACAAATTTAATTTCCCAAAGACCAAAGTTGACTTTTCTTTCATTTTAAACCTTCAGGGACTAGTTTTGTAAATTTTTGAAACTTGAGGGACTGAAACTGCCAATTATGCAAACTTTGTTCATTTTTCATTTGTTTTCAAACATTTTTCATCTAAAACATATAAAACACACTTTTGGAATAATTTCTGTATTTTGATGCGTTTCTGAGTGTTTTTTGGATGTTTTGGCAGTTTAGATACGATAAAAATGATGAGTATTTACACCCTCATCAATCCCCCACACTAAACTATTGCTAGTCCCTAGCAATCTTTTTGGAAAACTTGATGGATTTGAAAAACTATTTACCAAAAGCCATCACTTCTGGAGTAGCCAGATGTAAGAACTGTGGTACACCTGATAACCGTGTGATTTTGAGCAAACCACCAGCTGTCAACGGATTTGATTAGTCTTTACCGAAAGCCGTTTGCTTCTGGACTAGCCAACTCTTGATGGACTAGGTCAACATCTTGGTGAGCTGATTACCAATTATGGATTTTCCACTGTCTTTACCACAAGCCATAATCTTGCGGGCTAGCCAACTCATCCGCGTTTTAGGATATGGCGAGTTGAGGTACCATACAATTTTGGGCAAATTGCAAGCCATCAACGGATTTGATATATCTTTACCAAGAGCCGTTTGCTCCTGGGTTAGCCAATCCTTCTGTTGGTTAGACAAGGCGGACTGATTACCACAAAAATTTTGAAACTTTAGTGAATTTTTTTTTTAAAAAAATTTGGTCAAAAACGGGGGTACTAGATGGTAAAATGTGATAAAATTCGCTAGAATAGCGAAATACCCCCCCCCCCCCCCACACACACACACACTTAGAATGAATATTGTCCTCAATATTCAAAGTCCCGGCTATTATGCCGACTCTTTGAACGTAAAAGGGCAACATTACAAGCTAAATGTGGAAAACACCATTTTTTCACTTTATTTTGGTAACCATAGTGGGGTTAATTCCCCCACACTTAGGGTGAAAACCCTATAAGCATGCTACTGTTTTTGTTTACCGAGTCGCTAGCTTGACTCGACCCCGAATTTATTTGTCCTTGGGGAAGCATGATGTGGAAGAAACAATCTCCATCAGACTTTCATTCAAGATGTTTGGAAAAACATTTGAACCACGTGAAAGTTCCACACCGATGAGATATACAGATACTGGCTTAAGATAGTATAAACTATAAGCGGTGATGCCGGGGTCAAAGATAATGTCTTCATTCCCGAAGGAGTGAAGAACAGGAGAAGTCACCCTGTAGGTGAAGAACAGGAAGAAAACCATGATGAAAATCTTTATAAGATTTTCTTCCTCGAGATCAGGCTCAGTAGCCTGAGTTTGGATTTCAAGGGTTAAGCTCGTAAATATCCCGGGAGGGTGGGTGGGAATTTGTAAATTCTCATGATTGAGTGCATATCCCCCCGGGCTATCATACTCCGGAGGAGTCATGATATGAGTGAGTTCATCGGAGAACTCCTCAAAGGTGAATGAATCATATTCGGGGAGAGAAATTTGAGAATGAGAAGTGACTGCCACTAATCTTCTCTCCCATATGATCAAAAGTGAAGGCTTCAAACTCCGGAATAGGATCATCGGAGAAAATGTCACTATCCTTAATGGGGATAAGAGATGAAATAGGTTTCTCTTTGAAAGCCTCGATTTTTGCAATGAGGAGACTGACATTCAATAATGTTGCACGAAGTGCTTCATCCTTGATTTCAGTGTCGGTCTCATCATTCACTTCTTCTAAGCTAACTAGCTCAGAAGGTAATCCTTCCACATGACTGATGTCTCCAGAAGATAAAGAATTTTCATCAGCATGTGAAGTACTAAGCTCGATGTTGGGATTAGAGTTTAAAAGATTTTCAGTTTCTCCCATATCGACTTCAAAATCAAGGAGACCATCATCACTTCCTAATGGAAGTGGATTGATGTGAGTAAGTTCATTTGTGAACTCCTGAATAAGAGTGTCAACATCCGAATGAGGCAATGGTGCCTCCTCATACTCAACTTCTCCATAAGATGTACAATCATCATTAAAGTCGGAGAAAGTCTCAAAATGATCTTTTGGATTTTCAGGGTGATAAGGTAAGTCACACACATGATCAAAAGTCCCCTGTGACTCTCCTGGGATTTGGACAAGGTTCTCAACACTATACTTTATGAATTCGTCCGATTCCTTTTGAGGAACAGTGCTAAGATGCTCATCCCCCATATTCAGAGTGTGAGTGTGAACTTCGGGTGTGATAACAATATACTGAGGGAGTTTAGAAGTACTAGCAGTTATGGAGTTTTCAAGTTCCATTTGATCAATGGCCAGTGACTTCGTCACATTATTTTCTCCCTGATTCTCCATGGAAGGAATTACAACTGATGAATCTGATGAATCTTTTTGAATAATGACAATGTTATCTTCATCATCATCACTGTCATCATCGTCATCATATAGAGCAGCATAGCGAAGATTGGCACGTATTTTAGCCGCTCTTTGCTCAGCAAGTAATTCTTCCATGCTCAATTCGTTCCTAGCATCTCGTTCTTCAGCAAGTAATTATGCCATTGATTTCTCACGAGAATCTTGAAACGGTGTAGTAGCTAACCCCTCCTTAAATTTTTTAAATGCTTCAAGAACCTCATGACAAATGTCTTGCGGGAATTGAGGAGTTGCTTGAATAATTGGGTACTGTGGAGGTTGGTCTTGATACGAATAGTCGTAATTGTTGCAAGGAAATGGATTCCCTGTTTGACAATCCGAGCTAAAGTGAGGACCTCCACAATATTCACAACAGTAAGACTGATGTGGCTGTGGGTCGTATGTGCTAGAGTCATAATTGTTATCAGGAAACTGCTCATAGACAAGCGTGTTCCCCGATTGACAATCAGAACTGTAGTATGGGCCACCACAGTACTCACAACAGTTAAACTGTTGAGTCAGGTTCGGTGAGTTGTATGGATATTGGTCGTAACCAACATTTTGACTATTATAACAATCAAAACCTTGATGAGGACCTCCACAATACTCACAAGAAATGTTTGGTGTATTTCGATACGAAGCATCATTATGATTTGGATAATATGATTCTTGCTCGTATGAATGTGTTGGGTAATTGGAAAAATTTGAAGAGTCGTTGAATGAGTTCTGATTAGGATCATAAGCAAATGAATTCCTCGAACCACAAAACAAACAACTTCCGTCTCGAATATCATTACCACATTTCTCACATGTACACCAACGACATGGTAAACCAAAAAGTGGCTCACCACAACCAACACAAGGGATAAAATCCGGAGGTGGGACAAGTGGTGTGCTCTTAGAGCTAGGAATTTCCACCACTTCCGTTATGGTCTCGGGTTTTTGTTCTTGATAAACGTGAAGATTTGGCAAGTCGTTCTTTTCAGTCACTGCCCTAAGCTCTGTACGTTTGTTTGACAAACTTTTAACCGTAAACCGTGAAAGGTTAGGATCAATTCTTGACGGTTTAGGAGCAATTGTGAGCTTAGGTTTTTGGATAACCGTAGGTTGGACGTATTTAGCACTTCCTTCGTCAGAGGGAAGTACAAGGTCCTTTGTCACCTCGGTTTCTTGATTCATTTCCCTCATCGGAGAGGGAATAGGAATCGAAGGTCCATCATAATCACTACGACATCTCGACATTTTTGACAAGGCCATAAGTTTTTCAATTTTGCTCTCAAAGGCCCATTGTTCAAAGAAATCGTCATCGAGAGATGCCATTAGAATCAATTACGGGACAAGTGGAAGAAGTGAGAATCAAAAGGATAGAGGGTAAAGGGATGAAGAATCAAAAAGGTAGGAGGGTAAAGATGGATATTTTTGGGATTTTTGATAAACATTTTATAAGAAAGAAAATCTTTTTGTGTTTTTGTGTTCGTTGAAAACTAAAAAAAAAAAATCAGGAACCGTTTTTTTTATGATAATAAGATAATATGAACAAAGGTGGATAAATATACAAGTGGATGAATTCCAAAATCACTAATACGCAAAACCGTTTAGAATACGCGCACAACCTCCCCGGCAGCGGCGCCAAATTTTGGCTGGCTCCAAACGGTCAACCTAATTGACCAGGGAATGGTCAACCAAGTCAAACTGCCTAGAGTCAATGCTCCGCGGAAGTATAGTGTTTACCCAGGTCGTTATGTCCCGACGAGGTGTGGATGGTTATCAAACGGGTTTGTGATCTGGTGAATCTGGACGGAAAAGGGTTTGAGATTGATTAAACTAAGGAATATACGAAGAAATAGCTTAAATAAGTTATATGAATAAGACTGCAAAGTTGGAAAACCCAGAAACGTTTAAAACTTAAAACGCGTACGTTCACGTTTTAAATAACGTAAACGTACAAAATAAAAAGTAAAAACTGAAATCTAAAAACCCCCAGGGGGTGAAAATGACTTTTTTACAAACTAAAAGATAAAAGAAAAATTTTAGAAAAAGAAAATTAATTTTTACACTAATTAATTATTTATTATTAATTAAATACTATTTAATTCTAATTATTAATATTTAAATAACTTAAATACAATATAATATTATTTAAACACTAGAAAAATAAAAATAAAATTTCTAAAATTATAAAATAACTAAAAGTAAGTTTTAAAATAAAAAATGTGTATTTTTGTCTTTTTGTGCTTTTTCTAGTAATTAATTACTAATTACTTATTAATTACCTAATTAAACTATTTTAAATTAAGAAAAATAGAAAATGAACAGTAAAAATTCTATAAAAATTCCTAAAATTATATTATATTATATAAAATCTAGGAAAAATATAACAACTAGGTCTTACTTTATAAAATCTAATTATGCTATTTAAAACTTAATTATTAATTAATTATTGATAAAACTAAGATTAATTCTAATAAATACTAAATGATAAAATAAAAATCTGAGAAAATTACTAAAATTACTTTAATATAAGAGGAATTTAAGAAAATTATAAAAAAGCTAAGTACTTAATAAAAATCTAAAAATGAAAAATAAAATTTAAATAAAATTAAATAGAAACTATCACTTGAAATTAATTTTTGATTTTCTGGAATCTTTTGAATACAAACAGTTTTAACTAACAAATTAGCACCTATGGGTTAATTAACAACTAATGATATGGCTAAACAAGAAAAAAGACAGTGATGAAGCAATAATAAGCAGAAAATAATCTATGCTACAGTAAGAGGTAAAAAAATTGAAATTAACTCACAAATTTCTTCTGATCAAATCAAAGGGTACCAAAACCATTCCCACTCAAACCTAATACTCCCAAGAGCTCTAAACCATGTTCCATGTCCATCTCTGAAACTGCTTTCCTCTTTATCTTTGATTTTTTTTCTTTTTCTTGTTTTTTCACTATTTTTGTGATTTTCTAGTAAACTGCATTAAACCCTTTTTAAAAGCTTTGAAAGCTTTTGAAAGCTTAAATGTAACTGAAATAGGCTTAAAGGAACAAGAGATAGCACATTCAACAAGATTTAAGCTAAGTTGTCAAATTAACTTAAAAAGTGCTAAATATGAATTGAAATCTGGAAATTAGAATTGATATTAAAAACAGTGGATATTACACTAAAATTGCTGAATACAATCTTTGAAAGATTAAAATTACACTAAAGCTTGGAAAATTACTTAAGTCGACATGAAAAATAAACTAAGTAAACTACTCTACACACCCTTTCTCTAACTGATTCTTTCTCCTCTTATGGATGACCCTGTGAGGTCAGTGGGACCCACTGAGCATTTCCCACTTCTCTTTTTGGCCGTAGGATGAACAACTAGCAATCTTGATGGCCAAGAATTTTTTGTCGGGAAGGTTCATTTCAAAGCTACTGGGTGATTTGGGCGGTTTCTTTGGAAGTTAGTGTTTGTTTGAAGGTTGTGGAGAGATAAGGATGGTGGGAGAGGTGGAGTGTTGAAGGGATTGTGATGATGGAAGCTAGAGTTGCAGGGCTGTGGTAGCAAGGGTAGGGGTGAGGTGGAGGATGAGGTGGAGTCAAAGGGGGTCAAAGTTGGGAGGGTTTGACTTAGGTTTGACCGAATAATAAAAACGGGGTATTATTTTTATTAGGAGTGGGCTTGGGGTTAAATGGGCTTGGGGGGTGTTTGTTGGACCAGGTTGTGGTTTGGGTTTATATATTGGATTTATTAAAAAGGGCCATTTGGTTTATAACATAAAGATACCACAAGGACCATATGTGTAATTTTGGCAAACTTGAAGGACTGAGATGTAAACTTCCAAAAGTAATCATAAGGGTGAGTTTTGCCCATCTTGAATTATCCAAGGACCACTTTTGATAGTTTCCCATTTTTTAAATGCCCAGGGACCAAAACCGCCAACTTGTGAAACTTTAGGGACCTAACTGTAATTTCTTCAAATTTTCACCCAAGGATCATTCCTGCCAAATATGAATAGAACAAGGACCAAAAATGATTTTTCTTTCAAAAATATCCCACCAGGGACCAATTCTGTCAATTTTTGAAAGTTCAAGGACCTTTTATGTCAATTTTGGATTTTGAGGGGTAAAAGTTGCCAGTTTGTTAAAACTTTCATCCAGGGATTAATATTGAACAAATTTAATTTCCCAAAGACCAAAGTTGACTTTTCTTTCATTTTAAACCTTCAGGGACTAGTTTTGTAAATTTTTGAAACTTAAGGGACTGAAACTGCCAATTATGCAAACTTTGTTCGTTTTTCATTTGTTTTCAAATATTTTGCATCTAAAACATATAAAACACACTTTTGGAATAATTTCTGTATTTTGATGCGTTTCTGAGTGTTTTTTGGATGTTTTGGCAGTTGATACGATAAAAATGATGAGTATTTACACCCTCATCAGAACAACATCATATAGTTGATAAACAACATGCCATGCATTTATTTATGTGTTCAATATGATTGTGTCATGGATTTTAGCATAACAAGTATATGTAAAACAACAATGTCTAGTAAGGAAACGTACAAGACTGTCCTTAAAAGTATGAGTGTCTACACTTGGAAAGTTATTATCTTTAGCTACCAAGATGTCAAAGCTTGTAACTCCCACTGAATTAAAGATCATTAAAATAATTCCTTATTCAGTGATAAGTACACAATACTCTCACTAAATTTGACAACATTGTAAATGTTTAATATCCAGTGAAAACAAATATTGTGTCTTTAACTTTCCTACACCTTTAAATGTCCATGTGTAACAATTACTTATGCACTAAAGAGTGTATTCTACTACGTAAATGATGGACTATCCATCAAATGCTATTAACTTGAAAATTGGGCATGCAATTTCTTCCTTAACAGGTCTACCATCCTACAATGTATGTAGCACCTTTAAAATAGTCAAAACAACTAGTTTGTCTTTAAACATTTTGCAGTAATTAGTCTAGCTTCTAATTATAATAACTCATAAAATGTCATACATAATTTTCTGTTAACCAAATATCATATTTGTTACTAAGAATTTGATCACCAAATGAGGATGATAAAATCCCTATGAAAAATATTCGCAATTTTCTTAACTATTAAAAAATTTGCTATGAGTTATATTAGAATTTAGACATATCTAATATTCTTATTATTCTTTCTCATTCATGAAAAGGAATAGGATTGTGTATCAGTCTTCTTTCATAGAAAGGAGACTTCATTTGTCTTTTAAGTAAATTATTCTTAATCAAACCATTTGTTTGAAAACAGAACATGTAGGACCGAAAATATGTAAGATTTATGTGGTTCGGGAGGTCGAGGTTGATCAAAGTATATGAAAACCATGTTAGGTTTTAGAGAGAGAAAGTAGAGAGATGGTGAAGAAAATGGAGTATATTAAAAATGAAAGTAAAGATACACAATTTCCCACACCCCTCATGGAGAGTCATGAGGGGTATTTATAGGCTCTATACATTACAAGTTTGCCTAGTTAACATAAGTAGTCCCTATTGGCACAACTTACTACATATCTAGTCCATTTCACGTATGTGACGTTATCTTTATAAAAGAGCGAGGCTAACAATCTCCCTCCAAGATATCGTCACACGTGAATGGTTACAATGAGACCTATAAATACATAAACAATGTAAATTACAACAATAGTAAACTATGTTGACGTTGTTGAAGCGCAGAGTCTCTGTAGTCTAGATACTGAGGCAGACTTGAAGTTCTCTCTTCCGATGATATCGGCGTACTGACGACAAAGGTCTTTGTAGCTCTGAACTTCAAATGTAATGGTCTAGTTAGGTTATTACTCCCTCCTAACTAGTAAGCCTTTATTCTTTTTCCTGCTCCCTCCTGAACCGACAACTCTCTTTTCATCACGCAACGGATAAAATAGATTCAAAAGTGTAGGCACATGGTTGTCGTTCAGGGAGCATCATGACAATATAACTCACATAACAATGCACAGAAGGTTGGTAATACGCTCCGATGTACACATCATTAGTACTTCTTCGGTTCCAGTGTAAGCACAATTCCCTCGAACAACCAACGTACTAGAGATGAAACACTACTTCATTTGGCATGTTCTTCTCCCTCCTGATGGTTGCGATTTATCGAAATCATCATACTATTTTGTGTACATGCCATAATTACCCGTACTTTAAACTTCTAATGCAATATAGATAGACCATGAAAGCATAAATTGTGAGTATATGTCGCATAAATACTCTCAATACTTTTCTCTCAAATCAACCTTTAAACGAACCTCCGTGTAATTCACCGGCTACTAGTAATGACCACATATGGAGACTGCCCGATATGACCAGCTTGAAAAAGAAGTAATCATCCCATCTTGTGACTTAATGCTTGTACGATAGATGTGACTTAATACCTATACTGAGCACTACAATGTAACTCCTTTAAGTATGAGGTTGCACGAAATATTCGCCACTTGAACAATCCACTACTTCGTGTGACACTGAGTACTACAACGTAACTCCTTTAAGTGATAGCTATACTGTGAGCACTACAACGTAACTCCTTACATCAGTAATAACTAGATTGTCAAGACTGAATTTTTTAATTTGCGCAGACAAGTTATCTTCAAAAGTCATGCATCCAACCACCCCTAGACTTTGAGATAAATAAGTACACTTGTTGTGATGCCACTTCAAAGTCAAATCAATAATACCGTGCAAAAACCCCGTAGTCATTTTTGTTAAACATAACAATTCTAGCCGTGAACAATGTATCCCCGTGAAATAGGAACCAGAATACCACACTTAATTGAATATGAAAAAATTGTATCCTATATTGTTGTAAAAACAAATTTTGGACAACAATTTCTCAAGATTCAATTCCACGAATTAATCATTTCAGCCCAATGTTAATTACTCATTTCAGCCCAATGTATAAATGATGAGGCGAAAAATGATCCGTTTTTAAGGGGTCATTTAAGCCCGAATCCGACTTTATTTGATCAAATATTGCCCTAAATCGTTCTTTTTGTGATTTTAGGTACCTGGAGAGTGAATTCTGGAAAAGAAGCCATTTTGGACGTTTTTGGAGCATAAAAGTGAAGAAAACGGCAAAGTATCAATTTTCCATGCTGGAAACACTAGGTGACGGCGTCAAGAGTTACACCCTGACGGCGTCAGACATCAAGAATAAAATACCGTAGTTGATGACGGCGTCAAAAGTCATCCTGACGGCGTCAAAAGGCCAAGAATAAAATACCGTGGTTGGTGACGGCGTCACACAGGCCGTCATAAGTAGATCAAGGCCGTCCGAGGAAGTATTTGGCGGCGAGGTGACGGCGTCACATGGTTGTCTTGACGCCGTCAGCCCAGTTTTCCTATATATAGTTTTCTAGTTTTTACATTAAAAAGAGAGAAGTTTTGGAGAAACCCTAAAGACGAATTTGGTGCAACTTTTACAGGTTTTTCAAGGGTTCCAAACCCTTGATACCTTGCATTGTAATTGAGATAAGTGTTCTTCTAATTCAATCAATATGTCTATGTGTTGGTTGTCTATATCTTGTTCTTGTCTCAATTCAATTATGCTAGGCTAGATCTCCTTTGTGTTTGCTTAGATCTAATGAAACCTAGATATTGATTATGTGTTGATTACTTGTTTATTCTTGTTCTTGGATGAATGATTTATATGTTAGGCTTAAGAAAACTGGCAGATCTCCAAATGGTAACATGCTTGAACGTCTTAAGAAACATGAACCGAGGCGTACTAGGTCTTTATTGGTTGTATTTAATGCATGAGCCACTGTTTACAATCCCTTTAGTTGTGTTGGGTCATGGTGTAGGAGGAGATAAGAGCTCATAGAATTGGGGAGTTATGTATGCCACCCCATGAATGGTATTAAGGAATACGATCCGTCAACCATACAATTATAACAAGTAATTAACGTGTAAAAGATATCTAGGGAGTAGTGAAGTCTAAGTAAACACAATTTCTCCAATTACTGCTCACAACCTTAGTATAAATTAGTTTAATTTAATTTTTAGTATTTTATTTTGATTGCATCTTAGTTTTGGGTTAGTTGAATAGCAACTAATTCCGCCCACTCTTCCAAAACCCGAGATTTTACTTGCTTTCATAAAAATATAAAAAGACAAAAATAATCATCCCTCACCTTTAGAACTAGTAATTAGGCTTTCTAATCCTAGCGACACTATTCCTAAGCTGAACAATCAATCCCCCGGTACTTGTCACTATACTATACTACAACGATCAGGTACACTGCCTGGTGGGGGTTGTAAGCTTCTCGAGATCCCTCGAGAGGTAAAACCTGTTGCGATTCCCACGCATCAAGTTTTTGGCGTCGCAACCTGGGGAATAGTTATTGTCTAGGTTAGAATTTCTTTTTATTAGGTCTACTTGCTAGATTCCTTTCTAGTAAGATTTTATTTTTATTTTTTAGGTTTTCTTTAGTCTATCTTTTCTTTGTGTCTTTGTTTGTAAAAACCTTTCCATTGACTATTCCGTTATCCATTATGGAGAACGCGAATCCACCAAGTCCGACACTAGAGTTTTACCAGAAAAAATATAATTACACTAGTTTGGATATTACAAGATGGAGGAACGAAATGAGGAGGACAGGATCTTATATTGATTTTATTGAGTACCTTGAGAAAAGAGGCCAAGTGCATAATGCTTTTAGAGAATTCACCTTAAGAGCTCCATCAACCCCTCAAAATGCCTCACTTAGTGAAACCTATACGCTATATGAGCCTTCACCTAGGATAGTTTCGTATGAGCCACATAGCTGCATGTCATGGTTAGGCCCTACCATAATACAGGATGAACACATAGGTGACCTTGATGTGATGGAGGATTTAGCCGAGCATGATCACATCGATCAAAAAGACCTAGGTTTTATGATCGATGATGATGAATCTCAAGAAACAGATGATGAATCTCTTGGGCAATTTGTATATAGCAGTCAGAATATTGAAGATGATCCTTATGATTCGGACATAGAAGTTGAGATGCCTAGAGAAGCACGTGAGATACTTAGGAGAATGTTAGGGCTAGATCCTGACACATGGAATGATGAGGTGAACAACATAAGCCCACAAAATGCTCAACCATCATTTGAGGCATATACACCGCCCGTGACTTATTCGGATGAAGTAGAAGAGACTTTAGGAACCCCAATAGAGGCAGAACCTTTGAACTAAACACAACTAGAGGATATAGGTTTGAATACTTATAATCAATGTTGCAAAAATCGTGAATCGGTCCTGAGGCGGTTGAGGGCCGAGTTACGTTTTTTAGCCGATTAATCGGCCCAAAACCTTGTAATCGCCGATTAATCGGCTGACTTCCTTGTAAATGTCTCCAAGTTCCAGGGCCTTGTAGCTTGGAATCGGCGATTACAAGGCCTTGTAGGCCGTTTATTTCAACATTGCTTATAATGATAACCTTACTCTTAGTTCTAGGGAAGTTCCTAATTTTGATGAACCGGAGCCTCAACCAAAACCGTTACCTAATCTTCCATCCTTGGATGAAAATTTAGGAATTGAGATAGGTTCCGATCCACCATCAAACCATATAGTCCGGGTAGTCTTAGGATAAAGGTAGTGGACTTTAAGCCTTGTAGAGAGGAAACCAATATAGGAGTGGAAAATGACCTTACATGCTTGCATCACCCATTTATGATTGATCACTAGAAACATTATGGGTTTAAACCAGGTTTATTAGGTCAAGATGGATCCCCAACTAGTAGTCTCTTGAAGTTGATAGAAAATGATCCCTTTCTAGGGGAAAATCTTAATCCACCCATTTACTCGATTGAATTAGGTAAGGCTATGATGATAGGAGCACACCCGTTTGAGCATATAATTCATCCACCACTCTTTCCTCACGTGGCGTATTTCCACCCTAAGGGTATGTAACGCTACTTCCACCCGCACTTAATCCTAAGTGTAGGGAAAACTTCCCTTTTATCTGTTAAATAAGGGTAGAGTCAGGCTCATGACTCGAACAAAAACAAGCGCTTCTTGGGAGGCAACCCATGTTTTGTGTGATTTAATTGTTTGTTTGTTATTTGCTTCCGTATGCATGTTTTATTTCTATTGTTGGTTGATCATGTTTCTCAATTAAAATGTGGAAATACTTTACTATGTTGTTTGGCCTAGTCTTAACTCCAACCTAGAAGTATTTTTGCAAAAGATAAGTGTAAGGGGAAACCCCAAATATGTTTTTAAGAAACAAACCGATCATGATTCTTCACAATAATAAATGAGCATGTATATTCGTATTTGTTAGAGTCAAATGCTTGTATTGAGTCATAATGAAGTTTTGCAGGATTTTCCAGGAAGTAAGACCAAGTTTTTCCAGAAATTTTCCGGAAACTTAACATAAGAATTTCTGCAGGTCCATTCTGACGGCGTCAGAGTTTTACTCTTGACGGCGTCAGGAGTCAAAAATCTGGAAATTTTACCGGTTTTGTTTTTCTAACGGAGTCTTATGGTTTTTGTGAATTATTAAGTTTTATAATCTCCAGGAAATCTGCAAACTTCATTCCACAAGCATTATATCTTACTTTGTTTTCTAGGATTTAGGAACTTATATAGGATGCCGCCGATTTTACGCGAGGTTGTCTTGTCTATTTTGTCAGGATTTACAGGTTATGTTCGACAAGAAGATGATTTATATTCTGGAAGGGAAGCTTTGATTGTTCGTTTTCTTGGAGGAAGATCTAACCTGGCCAACCTATAATCCATACCGAGCGAATCAGGGGAGTATTTAATTTCATTCTCTTTACTTTTTCACTTTTACATTCTTTACTTGAACATTGGGGACAATGTTCATCTTAAGTGTAAGGGGAGGGTAAAAAGATGATACCTTACATATGCACTTTCGCTTGAGTTTGTTTTGTTTGATAGTAGATGTGTAATAAAACTATGAGAAATACTTGTTAGTGTAATTTTAGCGCCAAATTTAAAATTTTTTACAACATTTAGGAGTGAAACTTTAGCCATAGCAAGCGTCTCATGGATAGGAGGTTGTATGACTAGCACATAACCGTATATTCAGAAAAATTTTCCACCCAAAAATGTGAGGTTCGCCTTTAGATTTGATAGGAAAAGCATTCATTATTAGTGCTTATGAGTGTACCGGTAGCATTTAGATTCTAGAACTTGCGTTAGTGATGCATCCCGAGACCGCTAGTGAGACTACATTCGTGTGGTAGGATTTACTACATGATAAGAGGCATTAGGATCACCCTTGTGTTAAACTTGTATTATGATTACTTGACCATTTAAGTCATATTACTTGGCTAGTTAAGTCAACTAATTTTTCCCACACCCTTAGCGTTGTACTCATTTTTAGTACACGATACCCCTAGTACACCCCTCCGAGCCTATCTTTTCGTTTCTAACTTTAAGCATCTTACTTAAAGGAAGAATTTGTTACACCCCACTTAAATGTACACCCAAATCGCCTTAGCCTTCCGTGTATGCGCTCATTTTTAGTGCATTATTGTTATTTGTTAAACCCTAAGTTAACTTTCTAATTGATTACATGGTTGCTAAGTCGAGTCATATCCTTGTACATATTGTTTTGGGACGATTGGGACTCATGGGTAAGTACTTATTTTATGGAGTAATGGGGAAGAACATCATTTATTACCCCCATATGTACGTTAATCTTAAAAGTGCTCCAAGTGTTTTGATTTTCTTAATTCGAGTCATTAGATTAGTTTAATGTAAAGTATGTAAAGACTCAAGTGTAAGGGGAAATTCTCATCCCCTATGATGTATTATTTTGGATGGTAGGGTAAGAGTGTATGCAAAAAAAAATATATATATATATATATATATATATATATATATATATATATATATATATATATATATATATATATATATATATATAGAAAATAAAAAAAGAAAAAGAGAAAAAAATATACGGACTACCATCCCGTTTTTATTCTATGTTTATTTTATGTTTTTGTTATTTTTCATTTATTAGCTTAAATCGAGCCGAGTCTTGGCTTAGCAACGCCATATTGTTCATGTAATTAACTAAGATTGTTAACTCGCCACCAGTAAAACTTCCTTTATCCAACAAAACCGTGTAATTCATATCCCTATACCTAACGTTACAACCCTTTAAAAGACCTCTTTGATAGTTTATCCTAGGTGCTTACGCCATGTGGTGGAGGTTTGATCATTTCCCAAGCCTATGGTAATCTATTTTGCTATGACAAGTAGTGAGAGATATCTTCCATTTCCATAATGTTATATTACTTTATTACACCCGAGAGATGTGAGTATCTAAACACTATTTGTGAGGTGCTTGTGTATTACCTCTGTGCTTGTCTATTGGTCTTTAGTGGAACGATTATTTGTTGTAATTACTTTTATATTAAAGTTAAATGACCCCTAACTTGTCTTTTGAGTAGAATAAAAGCGCATTTGCTTGAGGACAAGCAAATCTCAAGTGTAAGGGTATATGATGAGGCGAAAAATGATCCGTTTTTAGGGGGTCATTTAAGCCCGAATCCGACTTTATTTGATCAAATATTGCCCTAAATCGTTCCTTTTGTGATTTTAGGTACATGGAGAGTGAATTCTGGAAAAGAAGCCATTTTGGACGTTTTTGGAGCATAAAAGTGAAGAAAACGGCAAAGTATCAATTTTCCATGCTGGAAACACTAGGTGGCGGCGTCAAGAGTTACACCCTGACGGCGTCAGACATCAAGAATAAAATACCGTAGTTGATGACGGCGTCAAAAGTCATCCTGACGGCGTCAAAAGGCCAAGAATAAAATACCGTGGTTGGTGACGGCGTCACACAGGCCGTCATAAGTAGATCAAGGCCGTCCGAGGAAGTATTTGGCGGCGAGGTGACGGCGTCACATGGTTGTCTTGACGCCGTCAGCCCAGTTTTCCTATATATAGTTTTCTAGTTTTTACATTAAAAAGAGAGAAGTTTTGGAGAAACCCTAAAGATGAATTTGGTGCAACTTTTACAAGTTTTTCAAGGGTTCCAAACCCTTGATACCTTGCATTGTAATTGAGATAAGTGTTCTTCTAATTCAATCAATATGTCTATGTGTTGGTTGTCTATATCTTGTTCTTGTCTCAATTCAATTATGCTAGGCTAGATCTCCTTTGTGTTTGCTTAGATCTAATGAAACCTAGATATTGATTATGTGTTGATTACTTGTTTATTCTTGTTCTTGGATGAATGATTTATATGTTAGGCTTAAGAAAACTGGCAGATCTCCAAATGGTAACATGCTTGAACGTCTTAAGAAACATGAACCGAGGCGTACTAGGTCTTTATTGGTTGTATTTAATGCATGAGCCACTGTTTACAATCCCTATAGTTGTGCTGGGTCATGGTGTAGGAGGAGATAAGAGCTCATAGAATTGGGGAGTTATGTATGTCACCCCATGAATAGTATTAAGGAATACGATCCGTCATCCATACAATTATAACAAGTAATTAACGTGTAAAAGATATCTAGGGAGTAGTGAAGTCTAAGTAAACACAATTTCTCCAATTACTGCTCACAACCTTAGTATAAATTAGTTTAATTTAATTTTTAGTATTTTATTTTGATTGCATCTTAGTTTTGGGTTAGTTGAATAGCAACTAATTCCGCCCACTCTTCCAAAACCCGAGATTTTACTTGCTTTCATAAAAATATAAAAAGACAAAAATAATCATCCCTCACATTTAGAACTAGTAATTAGGCTTTCTAATCCTAGCGACACTATTCCTAAGCTGAACGATCAATCCCCCGGTACTTGTCACTATACTATACTACAACGATCAGGTACACTGCCTGGTGGGGGTTGTAAGCTTCTCGAGATCCCTCGAGAGGTAAAACCTGTTGCGATTCCCATGCATCAATAAAGATTTGGATAAAGCCCAACATCTCTTTGTAATACCTGATCAAGTACAATTAATTCAGCCCATTCATTTTGTAGACACAAATCGGATCCAATAACCCACTGTTTGAACGAAATACCTTGGTCCAATGTATACAAATGAAAGCAATAACCCGATCCACACACAATGTGTGTTATAACAACTCAAACAACACACTTGACCTAGACCTGATTACATATTCTCAAATATGTCCACCCCCATCACTCTTTTCTCTCTAAAATCTGCTCCAACAAATCTCTCATAACCAACAAGCGCATCACAGCTCAGGTTCATCATCATCTCATATCCATAATCTATCACAACCCCATCAAAACATACGAACAAAAATACATAAGCACCCTTCTTTCTTTTAGTTTAGTGCGGCAGAAGAACACAAGAGGTTGCGCTTCAAGATCCTCTCACGGGTCTCGGGTAGGTCCTATGTTTTTCGTGTCTTGTGTTTTAATTGAACGAGCCAAGAAAGATAGTGACTTTATAGTCATTTTTCTTCACTTATTGTTCGTATATAAATTGAAGCCATGCCTTCAAAAAATGGTCTGTGAAGATATAAGTTCAATGAAAAAAAACATCTTTAAAAGATTGACAATAACGTTGAACTTTTCTGAGATCAATTTGCTTTATCGTGAGATGTTTTTGTTGGATTACGAGTCTTGTAGATGAGAGTCTTGATGTTGGAGAAGGATTTGTGATGAGATTAGGATTGGTTATGGTTATTGATTCCAGGCTGTCATTTTTTTCTTTATCCCTTTTGATACTTGGTTCATGTGGACTGATGATGTTAAAGAGCTGAGGTCCATATGAGGTTGGTATTTGGTTATGGTCAAACAATCTTCTCTTCATCTACACCATTTCGAAACTTTAGTCTCATGAATTTTCGAAACATAGTAATTTATCGAGAACATATTTTTATCGAGATCCTCTTTTATCGAGAACCTGATTTTCAAAAAATTTCATCCATAAGTTTTCGATAATATTTCATAAGTTTTCGAAAAGTTTTCTTCCATAACTTTATCGAAAATTTACATAACGTTACGAAAATTCTTATACAAGAATTTCGATAAATAGGGTTCGGTGTTCTCGAAAACAAGTACATATCGAGATTTCTTATACAAGAAATTCCGATTAGATTCCGGCGACCATTTTCCAGTTTCCGATGAGCTTCAGATGAGTTTTCCGACCTTTTTCTTGACCACTTTTGACCACGATTCATGGTAATGGTACAAAACAAGTCATAAGGATGATAAAGTTACCATTAAACTGTTATGGTCAAGGAAATGACACAAGACAGTTTGTGGAAACCTTGATAAAAGCATCACCTTTTTGACCATTTTGGATACAATAACACTCGTATAAACTGTTTACCATAAAACTAGGAAAAAAATTTCCGAGTACAAAAAGGTTGGTAAAAAACAGCTTAAAACAAGTTCGAACCACAATAAATCAACAAAAAACAACACCGTAGCTCTAATGCCAATTGTAGGACCAAAAATATAGATGATTCATGTGGTTCGGGAGGTCGAGGTTGATCAAAGTATATGAAAATCATGTTAGGTTTTAGAGAGAGAAAGTAGAGAGAGGGTGAAGAAAATGGAGTATATTAAAAATGAAAGTAAAGATACACAATTTCCCACACCCCTCATGGAGAGTCATGAGGGGTATTTATAGGCTCTACACATTACAAGTTTGCCTAGTTAACATAAGTAGTCCCTATTGGCACAACTTGCTACATATCTAGTCCATTTCATGTATGTGACGTTATCTTTATAAAAGAGCGAGGCTAACAGAATGAGATCAATTTACCAAAGCCCAAAGTGCGTTTACGGTTTGAACGTTGCATTAATACATTAAAACGGACTACAAAATTCAATTTCAGTATTTTCGATAATTAGATCTTTAAGAAAATAAAATACCCATTGGTAAATATTCATATAAAGTTATAAACCATAGTATTTTCTTAAAGCTAGGATCCTAATTGACATAGTACCATTACATCAGTTGATCTGCTAGTAATGATAGTATTCAACAAGGTAATTGTCGAACAATAATTGCCAATATCATATTGCAATTCCTAGATTATTATGGGATTTACTTTCACAAAACTTTTGCAAAGTAAGCATGTTTCATCCCCATCTAATGCCTTGAGTCCAAGATCTCACTTCCTACTCAATTTAAGTCGTCTAACTTAAAAACTGCAAACTCACAAATCCATCACATCAGTTGATCTGCTAGCAATGAATTTATGAAATTTACCTCTCTATTGCAATCTCGCCAAGTTCTCACATGACGTAAATTACAACTTCAAGTGTTCTTAATTAGACGGCATTTGACTTAATTTTATAAGGGTTTTAATTTTGACGTGATCAAAATAATGTATGAAGAAGCATGCATACAACTTCATAACATTAGTTTTACAAAATATTTTTATTACCAATTTTCTAAGAGTAAAATAACAAAGTTTTGATTGAGGTATCGGGTTCACCAATTAAAGAATTACCAACAATTATCGTCCACTATATCGTACTTTTGCATAAGCCCTAAGGCTTAGTGTTTCGGATAATCATTGTGGAATTGTGGTGAATTCACATTTAAAATGACAATGTACGTAATATAGTGATATAGGTAAGTCTAGAGTCGGCAACCAAGCAGTTGTAAAGAACCGGTAGGTGCATGAGCTTTAAAAACCCATCTCTGCAAGTACATTGGATGGCAACCTTCGGTCCGCCTTTCGCACATTATGTACAAAAACATTGTGGAAAACTAGAAGGGGGGGTTGAATAGTTTTACGTCTTTTTAATTTTATTATGAAAACTTAGTTTAGTTTTAAAACCTTGTTTGCTTTTAAAACTTTGATTCAATCTTATGTGAACTCAAATTTTGAACGATATGAACAACTATATCTAAGTATGAACAATAATAATATAAGCTAAGTATGTGAAATCAACACATGCACAATATAAACAATTATAGCTATATACGAGAGATAAGTAAGTAATCGTTTATTTTATAATCCTTAGTTATATTTTGTATGAAAACTTTACTTGATCGAAATGATCAATTATATGTATGTTACCTTTTTAGTTTGATTGTAAAAACTTTGTTTTGTGAATGAAACTTTCGTTTGATCTTTAAGTAAAATCAATACTAGCACTATATGAGCAAATATATATATACGTCTACGTCTACAAAAGTAATAACGACATAAGCAAGATAATAAGTAAGATATGGAAAGATCTAACCGCGAGACAAAGGATTTATAGTGGTTCGGCTACAAGGACACCTTCCTTGCCCTACTCCACTCCTCAAGTCACCTACTCAAGAGTTTTCTTCACTATGTCAACAAGCTCCCTTATGGCGGAGAAAACCTTACACACCAATATACACACCACAACTTATTCACACCTTCTACACAACTTCTTCACACCTAGTCACTACGTAATCACAACACTACTTCTTCACACCTATCTATCTTCACAACTATCTACTTCACAACAATCTTCTTCACAACTATCTACTTCCCAACTTCTCTACTTCACAACTATCTACTACACACTCACTCTATCTACACACCTTGCTAATCTATCTTCTATCAAATATTCACAACTAGTTACACAATGAAATAGATATAATGGATGATGCTCTAACAACTTGGATGTAGAGGTCATAACAAGTTGTAATACTTCTTCTCTTGAAGGATTGAAGTATTCTTCTCTTGCACTTGAAAGGTAGAGGTTTGGATCACTTTGAAATAAAGATTTATGTATGTATGATCAAAGGATTTTAGAGAATAGAAATGAGATTTAGAACAGAAAGTTTTGGGGTGCAAAAGGTGAGAAAAATATGTGGAATGAACCAGTATTTATAAGGGGAAAAATACTGTTTGGGAGCGTGGCCGGTCCCCTTAATAATTAAGAGGACCGCCTAGTATAAATAAGGGGACCGCCTAATAAAAAAATATTTTTTCTTCAGATTTTTTGTCTTTTTGTGGGGGAGGTTTTTCCTGAAGAATGTAGCCGTTTTTTGGGTTGAAATTTGAATTCAAACTATTCATTTTGAATAAAACATTTCTTATAAATACAAAATTATTTTGTATAAGTTTAAAAATGTTTGTCCCGCTTTAATAAAATGTAAGGTTTGTAAAAATAAAAATTTCTTTGATCATAAAATGCATTAGACACTTTGTTTATTCATACCTTAAGTGATATGGATGCTAAAGCAAATATATACGACTAAATACTTGTTTACGTCATAATTTGTAGTTCAATGAGTTTACGTTTTGTGATTATTAAAACATAGAGATATCGATATATGTTAATAATGTTTTTAGGCATTATTTATATCAACAATCTCCCCCTTTTTGATGATTACAAAACCTAAACTCATTAAGTCTAAAAATTAATTTTTTTTAGACAAGTACTTAGTGAGTTTATATTCACTTCTCTCCCTTTTTGTAGAATCAAAAAGGTTATGCCGGCTAGCTTCATAAATGAAGTTAGACGGGATGAAAGCTAACCCTTGATGTGTGCTCCCCCTCGTTCGATGGCACCAAGGGATCGAGATATGGAATGCTCGCAAGAAAAATATTAGAAGCACAAGCATATATAGAAGAATATGCAATATACAAATAACAAGCATAGCAAACAAATATTAAGGATACATAACAATTGATTCAAAGAGATTATGTTAAAGATCCTAATTTGCCAAAGAGAGCCATCGGATTTGCTTGTAACAAAAGGTTGGTTGATTTGTATTTGAAAGTGAAAATCATAAGCATATAGTATGCTTAGATGGTTGATGATGGAGTGTTTGGAATGAAGATGGTTGAGTTAGGGTAAGGTTGTTAGATTAATGGAGGTATATGTTTGGGTCATGAATGTTGGGGAGTTTGGTTGTGGAGAGTTTGTAGCGAAAGAGGTTGATTAAGGTTTTGGATGTTGTTCAAGTGAGGGTATTGGATGTGATCTAGTGAGAAGATATTCAATCCAAGTGAAGTGTTCATTGAATGCAATTGTTTTTAGGAGAAAGATGCAACAAGGTCAATTGTTGACATGCTTCTCAAGTTGATTTATGTTGTATGGTGATGAGGGTGATCAGGATGAAGGTGGATCCAAATTGCGTTGAGCAAGATGTAAGGCTAAAAGAGCACTAAGCTCATGGGATTCTTTTAGCGTCTCAACGAACATTAAGTATTCGGAGGAAGGTGATGGTGGTGGAGCATGATAGTTGTCTTGGGTGAGGGTTTGAACATGCAACATAGGAATGGCATGTGAAGTTGTAGGATGTGGTGGTGATACTCTTGGTGGTGGAGACATGTTTGAGCTTGGGTAATCATGAAAACATGATATGGGTGGAAGAGATGCTTCATGAGTGGATGGTGTTTTTGTTGAATGAGCAACATGTAAAGTGTTGGTAATGAGGTTGGGATTATTGTTTTGGGATTGTGCATGCTCATCATAAGAAGAGGCATTAATGAGGGCATGAGTGGATGATAGGTTGTGAGATGGATCATTTGTGTGAGAGTGAGGTTTAGGTGTTGGTTGATTATGAACAACATCGCTTGAGTTGTGAAAAGATTATGAGGTTTGAGTGTAATGTAGAAGGATATGAGTGAGTAAAGGTTTTTGATATGTAATATTGGTGAGAAGGAGAGTGAGGTGTTAGGTATGTAATGTTGAAGACATAGGAGGAATTTGGTGTTGGTTGTTTGACAACATCATTTGGTTTGACGGGCATTTAATGGAAGTCAGGCTTTCTTCTCCAAACGGGTTATTTGGTGGTTTTGGTTTAATGGGAGAGGTCATGAAGAGATGAGTATAGATTGAGAGGAATGAGGGTGTTTATAATGTAGGATTGGTGGGATTAAGGATGTATAAATTTTGATAGAAGGTTTAGGATAAAATAGGTTTATGAATTTTGGGAAGTGTAGGATGAAATGGGCTAAAAAAATAATAATAAAAAAAAGAAAAGAAACAACACCTTCGACCATCAGATGGCCGGTCCCCTTAATTGGAGGCCGGTCCCCTTAATAATTAAGGGGGCCGCCTTATGATTTAAGGGGGCCGCCCATCTGGTGATTCCCAGATTGCCAGAAAAGGGTTTTTGGTAGTGAATTGCAGAAAGGTTGTGTTTTTGGTTTCAAACAAGTCCAACTCTTTGAGGCAATTAAGTATATACTAATTATGTAGGCAATTATGTAGCAAAAGCATGTTAATCAAATAGATTAAGTAAACAAACAATTTCATCTAGCATGCAAACATACTCATCAAGCAAGTAAAATATAAGTGCTAGGAAACAATAAGCAACATCAAGTATTTCATAACTACATAACTAGGAGGATTAATCCTAATGTGTATCAATGTGCAATAAGTGGGTAGTTATGATAGCATGGATTTCTAGACTTGTTACAAACAAAGTCTTAATGAACAAACCATGGTCCTCTTGATTTGATTTAGTTCACTTATAAATGTCATTTATATAAATATAGATGACAAATATGAGATCACCATGCATGATTTTAAAAGAGACGTTTTTAGCATTATTCACCAATGTTTGAAAGTAAGTTTTCACTTAAATGTGAGAGTTATTTGAATAAAATAGATTGGGTTTTTACTTCAAAATGTGTGAATGAACGGTAAAGAATATTTTCCCAATCTTTAGTTTTGATCAAAACAAAATTGTGGATATTGATAGTGAAAATATGTTATTTAAAAGTGTGATAGTTATTTGAAAAACTATTTTCCAAAATGTGAGGTTTTTACATATTTTTAGATATATTAGATTTTTGACAATAAATATCATAAATCAAATATTTTAAAAAAAATGTTTATTAAAGATCTCATGCTCAAGAGGATTGGTTAAGCCTATTATTATCTCATGCTATCGTTTCTACATATCCTATGATTCTAAAGGAAATGAAGACAATAATTTATATGTTAGATGCGAGAGTGTTGAATGGGGTATAACCTAACATCTATAGTACCTTTGTTTTCGCACGCTTATCTAACTTAATGTCATAGTCTACGAGAGCTTGTTTCATCCATAGTTTTCTTACACGAGGGATCTAATCCTACTTCTATATTAACGATTGATCCACTTAACTCATTTCACTTCATCACCATGAGTTTACTAATAGTGGATATAGAAGATTTCCATTTTGTATTTTGTTCGGCAATGAACAATTTTATCTTATTCCTAGGAGAGTCAACCAATGATGTTTCTAGGTTATAAGAATATAAGCTATTATGTACACATATATGTATAGCTAAGCATTAATCTAACTAATCATATATCTAAGCATGCAAATTATAGCGATGAACTTAAAAGAAATGCATACCTTTTAGTCTTCAATGGAATATCTTCAAGCACTTCAAGTGACCATGTTGACTTATAGAAGTCATTTGTAGATGATATTCCAACTTCTTCCAAGATTGACAGCTTAGCCACTTGGTTCCCATTGTCTCATTGGTCCAAAGTTGTTTGGTCCAAAAATATTCAACATTTGGCTAGGATGCATGTATGGTGGTAGTATTCCCCGAGGATTGTAACTTGGTTGATAATTCCACATTTGCTGACTAGTATTATTGTAGTTTTGTCTATTTTGGTTTCTTCTAGGTTGAGGTGTTTTAGATCGAGTATGAAGATTATTTGGTTTTCTCGGTGGTGGAGTTTTAGATCTTAATTTAAATTTAGAGGATCCTACTTCGGTCTTTAAGGATGGTTTATAAAAAGTTTTTACTTTTTTATCATTCGCAATGGGTATTTTTCTATCTTTTGTAAGTATATACTTAGGTTTTGATTCTAATGATTTTTGTTTACTAGATTCACATTCAAACTTTATACTTTTATTTTCACTAGTTGAAACATTAGTTGAGGTTAATCCTAGACCGGTTTTATCTCCCGAAGTTTCTTGAACACTTATTATTTTTTTAAGTGGGTTACTTCTATTTTTAAACTTGTCAAGTTTGAAAATTTCATCTTTAAGTTTTTCGTTTTCATTATTAACCTCTATGCATGTTTTACATTCTATAAAAATTTCTTTTCCTTTTTCCACATGTTGTAGTCTAATTTTTAATTCGAGTACTTCGTTTTCTAATAGATTATTAATATGTTTTAGTGACTTATTTTTAGCTATAACCTTTTGACCTAATTTGCATAACCTATTATATTCACTATCTAGGTCTTTTTCATCTAATGATAAATTTTCGTCACTAAAGTATTCGGTTACGGAACGTACATCGCTTGATGTATTAGCCATAAGACATTTCTCCTCATTTGTGATTTCTTTCTCATCATCATCGCTATCACTCCAAGCTCCTCCAACAAACGCCTTTTGATTTTGATTTCTTGACATCATTGGACATTTTCCGATGAGATGATTTGGATCACCACATTTGAAGCCCTTCCTATCACTTTTGCCATTTTTGTCATCTTTATTTCTTTGGTTTGCTTTCCTTTCATCATGCGGTTGTCTAACGAATCTTCCTCGCCTTTTGAAGAATTTCTTGAAGTCTCTTACGGCCATCGCATATTCTTCGTCATCACTTTCGGAGGTTGAGCTATCCTCGTTACTAGATTCCTTCCTAGCTTTCAACGCAATTAACTTGCTTTGCTCTCTTTTTTCATTGACCATCTCGGAGTCTTTCTTTATTATTGCTTCGTAGACTTTCAGCTTGCCGATTAACTCATCAAGTTGAAGAGTTGACAAGTTCTTCGATTCTTCAATCGCCGTAACTTTAGCTCGCCATTTTGGATGAAGAGCCCTAAGAAATTTCCTAACAAAATTCTTACTAGAAAAATTCTCAACAAGTGCTTTTAAACTTGTGATGATAGTGTTAAACCTAGCAAAAGCATTATCTATTGATTCCTCCTCCGGAATCGTAAATTGTTCATATTGTTGAACAAGAAGATCTATTTAGTTATCTTTAACTTGACTATTACCTTGGTGAGTGATTAGTAAAGAATCCCAAATTTCTTTTGCGGTTTTACACATAAAAATTCTTTCATATTCTTTGCGTGGTAACGCATTATAAATAATCATTTTAGCCTCATTATTTTTTGCTAGTTTCTTTTTCAAATCATCATTTTGTTTTTCAAAAGATACAATTTCATCCATTTTAGTTTCAAAATTATATTGAATAGGGGGAAAATCACCAAAGGTAATTGATTGGCTCAGAACAGTCAACTTAAATTAACCAAGTATATGGTCAACAAAGTCAAACTACCTAGACCAATGCTTCCGGGTAATATAGAGTATCACCAGGTCGTTATGTCCCGACGAGGTGTGGATTGTGCTTTTGCGTGCTTGTGATCGGGTGATTATTCAGAGAAAAGGATCGTAATGAGAATTATTTGTAAATTATGAACAGAAATAGCTTAGGAAAGCTACGTGAGTAATTACTGGTATTGAGATTGAGGAGAAATGAGCTAAAACCTAAGAACGTACGTTTCAATAAAAAACGTATGCTGATGTACGAGAAAGAAAGTACAACTGATGAATTGAAAAGGCTACGAGTGTGAAATTATTATGTTTACAATCCTAATAAATAAAGAAAATTTTTAGAAAAAGAAAATTTATTTTTACACTATTTAATTATTAATTATTAATTAATTACTATTTATTTATTTATTAACTAATTATATTGATTTAAATTACTAAAAAGACTTAGATAATTAAAAAGATTTTTATAAATCTAATTAACCATCACAAGAATCCTAAAAATTATAAAAAGTTGATTTTATGTATTTTTAAACTAATTTACTAATTATTATTCTAATTATTAATTAATCACCAATTAAACTAATTACTCCCTCCGTCCCATAATTATTGTCCACTATTGACTTTTTAAGTCTTTTGTGTTCAACTTTGATCTTAATTATTTTTATTTGTGTTATATTTCACTTGATGCAACATATATGAATGGATTGGGTTTTAAATGTATTTTCATTGATATAATTTTCTTAAAGTATTATATAACACAAATAAAAATATTTAAGGTCAAAGTTGTAAAATAAAGAATTTGATAGTCAACACTGGACAATAATTATGGGACGGAGGTAGTATATTATAAAAAAATAGAAAATGACAGTAGAAATTCTAGAAAAATTTATAAAAATGTTTTAACTTATATAAAAGCTAGAAAAATTATAAAAACTAGTTGTTACTTAATAAAATCTAATTATACTATTTAATTCTTAATTATTAATTAATAATTAATTAAACTTAAATTAATTCTAAAAACCACTAAAAGACAAAAGAAAATTCTGGAAAAATTTCTAAAATTACTTTAATATAAAAGAGATTTAATAAAAATACAAAAATGATAAAGTGCTTATAAATAAGCTACAAAGAAAATTAAAAAGATAATTTCTATTAAATAGAAGCTATCACTAAAATTAAAATTGGTTTTTTGTGTTTTTTCTTTTTCCAAACTAATTTTACACTAAAAACTAACAACTTTTACAAAAAACACTTTTTATGTAGCTCAGAAAATAAGCACTTTGAGTGCTTAATGGTTCAACAGTTGACTTTGTTTGACTGAGAAGGGATTTAAGCTCAAATGGAATTATGTGGGGTCCACAATGGTTAATTCTGGTTCACACAACTTAGTTGGACATGTTTAAGTTGAATTCACACAAATAAGCCATCTGAATAAGCCTACAAGTCAGAATAAACATTTGCTTATTTGAGGACTGAAACAAAAATGGGGACAGAGTTTGAGGGCAATTCCAAGTGGGGTCCCAAGGTCTAAGGTCAAACCACTGGTCAGAACTTGAAGCTTGCCAGGAGGGGGGTTGGGAGAACCCAAACTTGGACTATGGGACCCACTGGGGTGGCCACAATCAACAACCAAAGGTGGTGGTGTTGCTGAGGGTATGAACTGAGCAGGGGATGTCCTTCCCCTGCAGCCTTGTTTGAGGGGCAAATTGGTCCACAATAAAAATTCACAAAATTACAATAATTTTGGAAATCTCAAGTTTAGCTGGTATATTATCCACCCAAGAAGTTTCAAAGCTTAAAATTAAACACAAAATTCCATAAAATTCATGCAAGAAATGGGATTTTCTGCACAATGCAATTTGACTTTCTTGAAATTTATGCCTAAGTTGACTAATATGAGATTTAATGCTTCCTAGCTTACTGAATTAGTTATATTATGCTAAAATGAAACTAAACTAGACTAGTTTAACAAGTTTTCTACCTAATAATGTGATTTCTCACCCTAAATTCCTAATTGTTGGCATATTAAAGGCCAATAACTAGGTTTATGACTTTTTTCCTAAATGACTACTGTATTTATGCAAGTTTTAACCTAATAAAGACCTAAGTAACTGAAGTGAACCAAAAATTACAACAAGTGACAACTTGAGCACATGTAACAAGCTTAATCCAAACACACCTAATCTAACTGAATGTTGTGATTTTCAAGGCATATGATTGTCTATGACCATAAAACTGAAATATTAACATACATTATGATGTATTAAACTAAAATAAGCATGAAATAACAAGCAAATATCACAGGAACAATATAAGGTGAAATATGGAAATTTCTTACAAAATGGATGTTGGTGGAAACTAGAACAAGGACCTAATGAACACCCCTATTGCTCTCCACAGAGCTCTATTACCAAATTCCACTCCAAGATCAACTCTGAACCATCTCTTCTTCCATTTCTTCCTTCTTTTTGATTTTTTCTTGATTTATTTTTATTTTTTTTGTATTTTTTGCTTTATTTGAGATTTTGAATAAAACTTAAACTAAACTAAGGTTTAAGAGTTTCAGTGGATTAAATAAGCTTAATGAAACTGATTAGAACAATATTCAATAACTTTTTAACAAGTTTACAATATAAATGAGAATTACATGAAAATCAAACATAAACTGAGTTCATTGATAAGGTTCAAATTAAAACTTGAAAAAAGGTTTACAATACTCTGAGAATGCTTACTACAACATGATGCGTGGGAATCGCACCTTGCTTTACCTCTCGAGGGATCTCGCGAGGCTTACAACCCCCACCAGGCAGTGTACCTGATCGTTGTAGTATAGTATAGTGACAAGTACCGGGGGATTGATCGTTCAGCTTAGGAATAGTGTCGCTAGGATTAGAAAACCTAATTAATAGTTCTAGAGGTGAAAGATGATTATTTTTGTATTTTTATAATTTTATGAAAGCAATTAAAATCTCGGGTTTTTAGAAGAGTGGGCGGAATTAGTTGTTATTCAACTAACCCAAAAACTACTTTGTAACTAATTAAACTAATGAAAATAAAATTAAACTAATATTAAAATAAGGTTGTGAGCAGTATATGGAGAAATTGTGTTTACTTAGACTTCATTACTCCCTAGATATCTTTTACATGTTAATTACTTGTTACACTTGTATGAATGACGGGTTGTATTCCTTAATACCATTCGTGGAGTGGCATACATAACTCCCCAACTCTATGAGCTCTTATCTCCTCCTACACCATGACCCAGCACAACTATAGGGATTGTAAACAGTGGCTCATGCATTAAATACAACCAATAAAGACCTAGTACGCCTCGGTTCATGTTTCTTAAGACGTTCAAGCATGTTACCATTTGGAGATCTGTCAGTTTTCTTAAGCCTAACATATAAAATCATTCATTCAAAACAAGAATAGACAAGTAATCAACACATAATCAACATCTAGGTTTCATTAGATCTAAGCAAACACAAGAGAGATCTAGCCTAGCATAGTAGAATTAAGATAAGAACAAAAGATAAACAACCAACACATAGACATATTGATTGAATTAAGAGTATACTTATCTCAATTACAATGCAAGGTCTCAAGGGTTTGGAACCCTTGAAAAACCTGTGAAAGAGGCACCAAAATCGTCTTTAGGGTTTCACCAAAACTTCTCTTTTTTTTAATGAAAAAACTAGAAAACTATATATAGGAAAATCGTCCTGACGGCGTCAAGAGTTAAATCTGACGCCGTCAACTCGCCGCCATACACTTCCTCGGACGCCCTAGATCCAATCGTGACGGCCTATGTGACGCCGTCACCACCTTCGGTAAATTAATCTTGGCCATTTTGACGCCGTCATAACTCCATCTGACGCCGTCACCAGCTACGGTAAATTATTCTTCATGTCTGACGCCGTCAAGAGCAAACCCTTGACGCCGTCACCTTGTATTTCCAGCTTGGATTTTTGGTACTTTGTCGTTTCCTTCGCTTTATGCTCCAAAAACGTCCAAAATAGCCTCTTTTCCAGAATTCACTCTCCAAACACCTAAAATCACAAAAGGAACGATTTAGGGCAATATTTGATCAAATAAATTCGGATTCGGGCTTAAATGACCCCCTAAAAACGGATCATTTTTCGCCTCATCATATACCCTTACACTTGAGATTTGCTTGTCCTCAAGCAAATGAGCTTTTATTCTACTCAAAAGACAAGTTAGGGGTCATTTAACACTAATATAAAAGTAATTACAACAAATAATCGTTCCACTAAAGACCAATAGACAAGCACGGAGGTCATACACAAGCACCTCACAAATAGTGTTTAGATACTCACATCTCTCGGGTGTAATAAAGTAATATAACATTATGGAAATGGAAGATATCTCTCACTACCTGTCATAACAAAATAGATTACCATAGGCTTGGGAAAGGATCAAACCTCCACCACATGGCGTAAGCACCTAGGATAAACTATCAAAGAGGTCTTTTAAAGGGTTATAACGTTAGGTGTAGGGATATGAATTACACGGTTTTGTTGGATAAAGGGAATTTTACTGGTGGCGAGTTAACAATCTTAGTAATAAATGAAAAATAACAAATGGCGTTGCTAAGCCAAGACTAGACTCGACTTAAGCTAATAAATGAAAAATAACAAAAACATAAAATAAAAACGGGATGGTAGTCCGTATGTTTTTCTTTCTTCTTCTTTTCTATTTTTTTTTTTTTTTTTTTTTTTTTTTTTTTTTTGCATACACTCTTACCCTACCATCCAAAATAATACATCATAGGGGATGAGAATTCCCCTTACACTTGAATCTTTACATACTTTACATTAAACTATACTAATAACTCGAATTAAGAAAATCAAAACACTTGGAGCACTTTTAAGATTAACGTTCATATGGGGGTAATAAGTGATGTTCTTCCCCATTACTCCATAAAATAAGTACTTACCCATGAGTCCCAATCGTCCCAAAACAATATGTACAAGGATATGACTCGACTTAGCAACCATGTAATCAATTAGAAAGTTAACTTAGGGTTTAACAAATAACAATAATGCACTAAAAATGAGCGCATACACGGGAGGCTAAGGCGATTTGGTTGTACATTTAAGTGGGGTGTAACAAATTCTTCCTTTAAGTAAAATGCTTAAAGTTAGGAACGAAAAGATAGGCTCGGAGGGGTGTACTAGGGGTTTCGTGTACTAAAAATGAGTACAACGCTAAGGGTGTGGGAAAAATTAGTTGACTTAACTAGCCAAGTAATATGACTTAAATGGTCAAGTAATTATAATACGGGTTTAACACAAGGGTGAACCTAATGCTTCTTATCATGTAGTAAATCCTACCACACGAATGTAGTCTCACTAGCGGTCTCGGGATGCATCACTAACGCAAGTTCTAGAATCTAAATGCTACCGGTACACTCATAAGCACCAATAATGAATGCTTTTCCTATCAAATCTAAAGGCGAACCTCACATTTTTGGGTGGAAAATTTTTCTGAATATACGGTTATGTGCTAGTCATACAATCTCCTATCCATGAGACGCTTGCTATGGCTAAAGTTTTACTCCTAAATGTTGTAAAAAATTTTAAATTTGGCGCTAAAATTGCACTAACAAGTATTTCTCATAGTTTTATTACACATCTACCATTAAACAAAACAAACTCAAGCGAAAGTGCATATGTAAGGTATCATCTTTTTACCCTCCCCTTACACTTAAGATGAACATTGTCCCCAATGTTCGAGTAAAGAATGTAAAAGTAAAAAGTAAAGAGAATGAAATCAAATACTCCCCTGATTCGCTCGGTATGGATTTTAAGTTAGCCAGGTTAAATCTTCCTCCAAGAAAACGAACAATCAAAGCTTCCCTTCCAGAATATAAATCATCTTCTTGTCACAAATAACCTGTAAATCCTGACAAAAGTAGACAAGGCAACCTCGCGTAAAATCGGCGGCATCCTATATAAGTTACTAAATCCTAGAAAACAAAATAAGATATAATGCTTGTGGAATGAAGTTTGCAGATTTCCTGGAGATTATAAAACTTAATAATTCACAAAAACCATAAGACTCTGTTAGAAAAACAAAACTGGTAAAATTTCCAGATTTTTAACTCCTGACGCCGTCAAGAGCAATTGCCTGACGCCGTCAGAATGGACCTGCAGAAATCTTTATGTTAAGTTTCCGGAAATTTTCTGGAAAAACTTTGTCCTACTTCCTGGAAAATCCTGCAAAACTTCATTATGACTCAATACAAGCATTTGACTCTAACAAATACGAATATACATGTTCATTAAATATTGTGGATAATCATGATCGGTTTGTTTCTTAAAAACATATTTGGGGTTTCCTCTTACACTTATCTTTTGCAAAAATACCTTTAGGTTGGAGTTAAGACTAGGCTAAACAACATAATAAAGTATTTCACATTTTAATTGAGAAACATGATCAACCAACAATAAAAATAAAACATGCATACGGAAGCAAATAACAATCAAACAATTAAAATCACACAAAACATGGGTTGCCTCCCAAGAAGCGCTTTTCTTTATTTACGAGTCTTGTAGCTAGACTCAAAGTCGTGGGTTACTACGTGATTTCATCATTGGTTCCACTCTCTAGGTCGTCTTCTAAACCAGTTTTGTATTCCGGACCTAGTTGCAAGCATTCTTTGTAGAAACCAAGCATCCTATTTCTAACATACTCTACTCCTCTACGTCTATCCTCATCATTCCTATAATAAGCCGCTTGCTTACGTTCCTTTTCGAAATTAGAGAGAAGGCGGTATTGCTCAATCTTGTAGGGCATTTGATAAGCAACCTCATCATTCTCTTCCTTGAATCTAACTATCCCTAACGTCGAATCATAACTCATCCTAGTGGCCTCAACAAATGGTTTCCCAAATATTATTTGACTTAGGCAAGCATCTATCACCGGACGCGTGTCTTCCACTATCATGAAATCAATCTCATAGGTGAGATTCCCTATAATCACATGTACTCCCTTAACTCTTCCTGCAAAATTACTTATCCAACTTTTACCGGGCATTATCCTAAAATTGATTTGCTTCTTCATCACCCAATTGTAATAAGTCCTAGACATGATGTTCACGGGGGATCTAGGGTCTATGTAAGCTTTCCATACATGCATGTGCCCGATATTGCATGGGATGTTAATGTTAGAGGGGTCTCCCATTTTGATCAGGGGATCGCCAAAGATATATGTTGTCTCGGGACTATCGAATAAATACTTATGGTATTCCCGTTCTTCCTTGGTTGGCAACTTATCAAAATATTCCTCTATAGGTTCTACCTCCTCTAGTTCCTCATCCTTATTAACCTCAACTTCCCTACTCTCATCCTTACTATTGGCTTCTACTCTAACTTCATCTTTGTCACTCTCCTCTATCTCTCTATCTATCGGCTTAATGGTGACAACATTGACAAAGTGGACATGTTTGGATGATGAGGGGTCCTTAGCTTGGATTCCACTATTGGTGTCCCTAGTGTCCTTCCTAGGTGTGGCTAATGTTTGGTTGTTGAGGGCTTTCAACAAGTTGTCGATTTTGTTGGTCATCTCCGTTTGTTGTTGGTTGAATTCGGTTTCAAACCTAGCTATGCGAGCTTCTTGAGATGCCATAAATTTCGACATCAATCCTTCAAGATTGTTGGTACTACCATAGTTGTTAGAAGGATTGTTGTTGAAGGTACGGTTGGATGGTGGACCGTTTGATTGGTAACGATTAGGTGGGTTGGATGAATTGGGTTGATTTTGTTTCCACCTAAGGTTTGGGTGATTTTTCCATGATGGGTTATATGAATCACCGTATGTGTTTGGCTCGGGCTTGAAAGTGTACCACTTATCTCCTGCTTCGTCGGTACGCGTAGATACGTAGTCCGCAAAAGCTGTTCCGGGGAGTTCCATACAATCACGAGTGTCATGGGGACCACTACATAATTCGCATAAAGAAGTGATTTTGTTCACTTGGCTTGAATGCTTCGGAGCTTCGTAAGATTTCATGAGAAACTTGACTTGGTCCTCAAGTTCCATGATCCTACGGTCGGGAGTGCTTGAATTATTCGAAGGCAAAGATATTGCCTTGACCGTTTTGTTCAAATCACGGGGATCATTCCAACTTTCGTTGTCATAGAGAGCAAGATCTTCTATGAGTTCCCATGATTGTTCCGCACTAAGATCACGTAGCTTACCACCGGCCGATTGGTCAATGGTTCGCCTCGTGGGGATATCGATATGGTCATAAAAAATTTGGACTTGGAGCCACAAATCTATGCCATGATGAGGGACTTTTTGGAGTAAGTCCTTGAAACGAGTCCATGCTTCATAAAGAGATTCATTTTGACGTTGTTGAAACATCAAGATGTCATTCCTAAGTTTAGTAGTTCTCCCCGGTGGGAAAAATTGAGCAAGGAAACGAGTGGTGAGATCATCCCATGTGGTGATGGATCCCGCGGGTAAACGCTCAAGCCATTGACTAGCTTGATCCCGTAGAGAGAATTGGAATAGGCGTAAACGGGTAGTCTCTCTAGTTTCAACACCTAGGTCTATGGAATCTACGATTTTGAGGAAGTCCTTAAGGTGTTGGTTTGGATCTTCGGAACAAAGTCCATGGAATGCACATCCGCTTTGCACCAACCGGATGGTGTCGGATCGCAAGGGGGTCACATTGGCTCCGGTGAGCTCAATGGTGTTTCGGTAGCCTTGGTGGCTAGGTCGGGAATACTCTCCTAAGGTTCGGGGCCTAAGGGGTTCTAATGGTGGGTTTTGTTGTGGTGGGATGATGGGTTCAAAGATGTTACCACCTTCCATGATGTCGGATGGTAAAGAGTTACGAACAAAAGCACGAAGAAATAAGATAGACTAAAGAAGACCTAAAAATAAAAATAAAAATCTTACTAGAAAGGAATCTAGCAAGTAGACCTAATAAAAAGAAATCCTAACCTAGACAATAACTATTCCCCGGCAACGGCGCCAAAAACTTGATGCATGGGAATCGCACCTTGCTTTACCTCTCGAGGGATCTCGCGAGGCTTACAACCCCCACCAGGCAGTGTACCTGATCGTTGTAGTATAGTATAGTGACAAGTACCGGGGGATTGATCGTTCAGCTTAGGAATAGTGTCGCTAGGATTAGAAAACCTAATTAATAGTTCTAGAGGTGAAAGATGATTATTTTTGTATTTTTATAATTTTATGAAAGCAATTAAAATCTCGGGTTTTTAGAAGAGTGGGCGGAATTAGTTGTTATTCAACTAACCCAAAAACTACTTTGTAACTAATTAAACTAATGAAAATAAAATTAAACTAATATTAAAATAAGGTTGTGAGCAGTATATGGAGAAATTGTGTTTACTTAGACTTCATTACTCCCTAGATATCTTTTACATGTTAATTACTTGTTACACTTGTATGAATGACGGGTTGTATTCCTTAATACCATTCGTGGAGTGGCATACATAACTCCCCAACTCTATGAGCTCTTATCTCCTGCTACACCATGACCCAGCACAACTATAGGGATTGTAAACAGTGGCTCATGCATTAAATACAACCAATAAAGACCTAGTACGCCTCGGTTCATGTTTCTTAAGACGTTCAAGCATGTTACCATTTGGAGATCTGCCAGTTTTCTTAAGCCTAACATATAAAATCATTCATTCAAAACAAGAATAGACAAGTAATCAACACATAATCAACATCTAGGTTTCATTAGATCTAAGCAAACACAAGAGAGATCTAGCCTAGCATAGTAGAATTAAGATAAGAACAAAAGATAAACAACCAACACATAGACATATTGATTGAATTAAGAGTATACTTATCTCAATTACAATGCAAGGTCTCAAGGGTTTGGAACCCTTGAAAAACCTGTAAAAGAGGCACCAAAATCGTCTTTAGGGTTTCACCAAAACTTCTCTTTTTTTTTTAATGAAAAAACTAGAAAACTATATATAGGAAAATTGTCCTGACGGCATCAAGAGTTAAATCTGACGCCGTCAACTCGCCGCCATACACTTCCTCGGACGCCCTAGATCCAATCGTGACGGCCTATGTGACGCCGTCACCACCTTCGGTAAATTAATCTTGGCCACTTTGACGCCGTCATAACTCCATCTGACGCCGTCACCAGCTACGGTAAATTATTCTTCATGTCTGACGCCGTCAAGAGCAAACCCTTGACGCCGTCACCTTGTATTTCCAGCTTGGATTTTTGGTACTTTGTCGTTTCCTTCACTTTATGCTCCAAAAACGTCCAAAATAGCCTCTTTTCCAGAATTCACTCTCCAAACACCTAAAATCACAAAAGGAACGATTTAGGGCAATATTTGATCAAATAAATTCGGATTCGGGCTTAAATGACCCCCTAAAAACGGATCATTTTTCGCCTCATCACAACAATTTTAATCTAAGAATTACACTTGGAAAAGGAAAATTAATTAAAACGACACTAATTTTATCTAATAATACTACACCACTGCTTCACTCCTTCTTTTTCTCTTTATAGTGAACCCCTAGGGTTTCTTTGACCTTCTGAGCATATCCCCATTGAATTCTGAGCCATTGGATCTTTTAAGGCAATCTTGACCTTTGAATTGTGTTTTGGCGCCATTTTTGTCAAAGGAGCAGTTGGGGTAACTTGGAGAGGATATGAAGCAATTAAAACCTTTTGGATGTTTGTGGGAGTTGGGGGAGCAGGGTATGGGAAGCTGGGGTGGAGGAGGGGGGAGGTTGTGTGTTAGTTTGGTTTTACAGTGAAGGAGGTGAAGAAAGGTCAATGGTTGACCTTTGTTGACCGAGTGGGAAAAAACGGGGGAGTGATATATTTTGATGGGAGGTGGGCTGGTGCTGGTGATTGGGCTAAGGAGTAGAGGTTTGGGCCTGGAGTGATAAGGGTGGGCTGAGGTTGTGTTTGGGGTTTGTTTGTTGGGTTATAATAACTTCAAGGGTCCGTTTGGTATTATAGTAATCACAAGGACTAATTTTGCAATTTTCTGAAAATGAGGGACCCAAGTTGTAATTATTCCAAAGTATCACCAAGGACCAATATTGCCAAGTTTTCTCATTCCAAGGACTAAACTTTATTTTTTTCATTTTCCAAAATTCCCAGGGACCAAATTTGTCAGATTTGAAATTTGAGGGACCAAAGATGTAATTTTTGAAACTTAAGACCCAAGTACTTTATTTTGTGATATTTGACTTCCAAAATGCTTGGGTTGACTTTTCTTTCAAAAATAAATGCATAGGGACTATTTTTGAAAAGTTTTGAAACTTGAGGGACTGAAACTGCCAATATTGCAAACTTTGATCATTTTTCATTTGGTTTTGCTCATTTTGCATTTAAAACACATAAAACACAATCCCTGGGATAATTTCAGTATTTTGATGACTTTTCGATTGTTTTTGTATGTTTTGGCAGTTTAAATACAGTAAAAATGATGAGTGTTTGAGCACTCATCAATCCCCCACACTAAACTATTGCTAGTCCCTAGCAATCTTTTTGGAAAACTTCATAGATTTGAAATCTCTTTACCAAAAGCCATCACTTCTGGAGTAGCCAAGTGTATCAGTTCAAGTAAGAACTATGGTCCACTTGATAACCATGTGATTTTGAGCAAACCACCAGCTTTCAACGGTTTTGATTAGTCTTTACCAAGAGCCGTTTGCTCCTGGACTAGCCAACTCTTTATGGACCTAGTCAACATCTTGGTGAGCTGATTACCAATTATGGTTTTTCCACTGCCTTTACCACAAGCCATAATCTTGCGGGCTAGCCAACTCATTCACTTTTTTGGATATGGCGAGTTGATTTACCATACAGTTTTGGGCAAATTGCAAGCCGTCAATGGATTTGAGTTATCTTTACCAAGAGCCGTTTGCTCCTAGATTAGCCAATCCCTTTGTCGGTTAGACATGGCGGACTGATAACCACAAAATTTTTGAAATAAAGTGAAAAATTTTTGAAAATTTTAGGCCAAAATGGGGGTACTTGAAAGTATTTTGTGATAGAATTCGCTAGAATTCCCCCCCCCCCCCCCCCCACACACACACACTTAGAATTGAATATTGTCCTCAATATTCAAAGTCCCGGCTATTATTCCAAATCTATGAATGTAAAAAGATAATATTCGAAGCTAACTGTGGAAATGTTATTTTTTACTTTATTTATATTTACATACAAACATACACATTTTTTTTTTGAGAACTTATATACATATATACATTTTCAAACAGCGGGGGTTGGCCATTCCCCCACACTTAGATGGTAGAAAGTAGAAAGAAATCAGAGATACGGGTGAAAACCCGTATTGTGCTATTGTTTTTGTTTATCGAGTTGCTAGCTTGACTCGATCCCCGAATTCAATTGTCCTTGGGGAAAGTTTGGAGATCCGGGACAACCATGGATGGTATGTCCTCTCCAAAGTAATGTTTCAAACGATGCCCATTCACTTTGAAATTTGGACCGTCATTTTGAGATAATTCGACGGTGCCATAAGGATAAACCTTAACGATAGTGAATGGGCCAGTCCATCGGGTCTTAAGCTTTCCCGAGAAGATCTTGAGTCTAGAGTTGAAAAGAAGGACTCGATCACCAACGTTGAAAACGCGGTTCTTGATTTTGGAGTCATGAATCTTCTTTGTCTTTTCTTTGTAGATCAAAGAGTTCTCGTAAGCTTGATCACGAAGTTCATTTAATTCATTCAGTTGAACTTTCCGATGATCACCCACAGTTTTGAGGTCAAAATTTGCATGCTTGAGAGCCCAATAGGCTTTGTGCTCAAGCTCGATCGGAAGATGGCACGCTTTCCCGTACACGAGTTTGTAAGGCATACACCCAATGGGTGTTTTGCAAGCCGTACGGAAAGCCCAAAGTGCATCATTTAATTTATCCGACCACGATGCACGATTTTCACCTACGGTTCTTTTTAAAATTCTCTTAATTCCTCGATTGGAAACTTCTACTTGTCCACTTGTTTGTGGGTGGGACGCAGTAGAAAGACGGTGAGTTACACCATACTTTTGCATGACTTTATCAAATTTGTCATTGCAAAAATGCGTACCACGATCACTGATAATAGCACGTGGAGTTCCAAATCGAGCGAAAAGAGCTTTCAAAAATTTCACAACTACTCGGGCATCATTAGTGGGTAAAGCTTTCGCTTCAACCCATTTTGACAAGTAGTCAACAGCCACGAGTATGTATGTGTTGCCATGAGAAGACGGAAATGGCCCCATAAAATCGATGCCCCAAACATCAAATATTTCACAAACTTGAATTGCATTTTGAGGCATTTCATTTTTTTGTGAAATATTCCCGTGACGTTGACAAGCGTCACATGATTTGACTAATTCCTGGGCATCCTTGTAAATCGAGGGCCAATAGAAACCGGAATCAAACACCTTTTTGGCGGTGTAGTTTGGATTGTTGTGGCCCCCCGTGGAACCAGCATGGCAAGCCTTAAGAATTTCAGTGGCTTCTTGGCCATAAACACACCGCCGGATGACTTGATTCGCACAGATTTTGAAAAGATAGGTGTCGACCCAGAAGTAATGTTTTACATCTTTGAAGAATTTATTTTTCTGTTGGGACGACATCCCTTTCACCACAAAGTTACCCGCAAGGTAGTTTGCAAAGTCGGCAAACCATGGGGTAATAGAGTCTCCACGAAAGGTAACCGCATTGAGTGTCTCAAGAGGGAATGTTTCATTAATTTCTTTCCTCTCGAATACATCTTGGTGGGGGTTTTCCAATCGGGAGAGATGATCAGCAGCTAGGTTCTCAGCTCCTTTTTTATCACGAACAATGATATCAAATTTGCATCTTGTTTTGCAAAGAGGTACTTCAAAGCTGAGTGATCCGTATACACTATGCTTTTGGTCAGTATCAAGTATGGCCGGAATTTTTCAAAAGCATACACCACAGCTAATAATTCTTTTTCGGTGGTGGTGTAATGGCTTTGAGCCTCGGTCATAGTTTTGCTGGCATAGTGTATAGGCTGAAAATGTTTTGTTTTTCGTTGCCCCAAGACTGCCCCTATCGCATAATCACTAGCATCACACATGAGCTCGAAGGGCAAGTCCCAATCGGGGGCAACAAGAATCGGTGCCTATGTAAGCTTTTTCTTTAATTTTTCAAAAGCTTCGATGCACTCGGGGGAGAAGATAAAAGGAGCATCCTTTTCGAGGAGATGGGTCATAGGCCGGGCGATTTTAGAAAAATCTTGAATAAACCTACGATAGAAACCGGCATGACCCAAAAAGCTCCTAATACCTTTGATGGTAGTGGGATGAGGTAATTTTGCGATGACATCCACTTTGGCTTTGTCAACCTCAATCCCGTTCTTTGAAATTTTATGGCCGAGGACAATGCCCTCTTTAACCATAAAGTGACTCTTCTCCCAATTTAGACATAACCTTGTGTCTTCACAACGTTTGAGCATATTGTCTAAATGGGAGAGACATGATTTGAACGAATCCCCAATTACCGAAAAATCGTCCATAAAGACCTCCATAGTTTTCCCGATCATGTCGGAAAATATGGACATCATACATCTTTGAAACGTGCCCGGAGCATTACATAAACCAAATGGCATACGTTTATAAGCAAAAGTTCCATAGGGGCACGTGAAAGTGGTCTTTTCCTGATCTTGCGGATCAATGGGAATCTGAAAGTAACCCGAGAAACCATCGAGGAAGCAATAATACTCATTCCCCGCTAATCTCTCGAGCATCTGATCCATAAAGGGCAGAGGAAAATGATCTTTGTGGGTGGCGTCATTTAACTTGCGAAAGTCAATACAGACACGCCACCCTGTAACCAATCGAGTTGGAATCAACTCATTCTCCTCATTTGTGACAACAGTAATGCCACCCTCTTTTGGAACACAATGAATTGGGCTAACCCAAGGACAGTCCGAGATAGGGTAAATCAATCCGGCATCAAGAAGTTTTAAAACCTCTTGTTTGATTACCTCATGAATTTTTGGATTCACCCTTCTTTGTTGTTGGACTACAGGTTTGAAATCGTCCTCCATTAAAATCTTGTGAGCAAAATTCAGGGTCAATGCCCTTGATGTCGGAGAGTCGCCAAGCAATTGCTTGTTTATGAGACTTCAAAACCTTTATTAAAGCAGCCTTTTCCTCAACACTTAAGTCTTTAGCAATTATGACGGGTAATTTATCATCACCCTCCAGAAATGCATATTCAAGGTGAGGCGGCAAGTCCTTAAGTTCAACCTCAGGGAAGTCATCAGTTTTCTCAACATTTTTTACTTACTCTTTATGAAGTGTTTGTGGTAAAACAGGAAGAGGAGAGGGATCTTCGTTTAATAATTTCTCAAGTATAAGAATATCCCTCTCGGGGTCAATCTCTTGGTTATCGATTCCATCGGGAATTGAATCACTTTTGAGAAAGGCCTCAATTTCTTCTAAGATGAAGTCACTTCCCTCAAACGGAGTGAGGGAAGGAGAAGAATTGGCTATGATGGGATGAGAAGATTGAGTGAGATTTTCACTCGGAGAATCATCAATGAAACCTAAAATCTCTTGAGCATACTCCTCAGCAGCAACATCGATGACATCTATTTGATTCACTGATTCACAGTCATAATTGGAGGAGTATCTCGAAGTTTGATTTAGGTTGAAGGTGATGGCTTCCATTCCAACACATAATGTGATCTCATGCTTAAATACATCGATATGAGCACGCCCAGTTCTAAGAAATCCCCTTCCATGAATGAGAGGGACCCTAGAATCGGCATCAAAGTCAACAATCACAAAATCTGCCGAAAAATGGAACTTTCCCACTTTAATGAATATGTCCTCGGCAATGCCAAGAGGATGAGAAATCGAACGATCGGCAAGCTCTAAAGTCATGCACGTGGGAGTAAGTTCAGGAAGAGAGAGTTTCTTCCACACAGAATATGGCATCAGGTTAATGCTAGCACCTAGATCGGCCAAGGCGAAGCATTCAACCATACCCGGAAAAGTACAAGGAATGAGAAATTTCCCGGGGTCTCCAAGCTTTTCAGGAAGCTTTTTCAAAAGAGCTGCTGAGCAGTTCTCATTCAGAGGAGTTCTTGCCATCTCAAAGAGTTTTTCCTTATTACTTAACAGATTTTTGATTGTCGATGCAAACTTGGGCATCAAGAGAATAGCGTCCGCGAAGCTAATGTCAAAGTGCAAATCTTGGAAGATTTGGAAAAACTTATCCATTTGGTGATCAGCCTTTTCGCGAAGCTTTTGTTCACTGAGACATGATGAGTAAGGAATAGAAGTTTTGGATTTAGGGTTGTCCACTGGAGTTTCTGGTGGTTCAAAGACAACTCCAGGCTTACATCTGGTTTCAGGAATAACCTGAGGTTGGACGTGTGCTGTACTTCGTGGGCTAGGAGTTTGCACCTTGTCCCTTGTCACCTCAGGTTCACGTTCCACTACCTTTGGAGGAGAGGGAGAAGAGGTAGTAGGAATCGCGGGTTCATCATATGAAACACCACTTCGTGTTGTAATCGCCTTAGCATCGCCCCACGGGTTAGCGATCGTGTTGCTCGGTAAAGTAGTACCTGAGCCCGAGGGTCGATCATTTATAGACTTATTGATATCAGAAATCTGGCGGACCAGCAACTTGTTCAACTTTTCTTGGGACTTCATGAATTGCTTTAACAACTCATCAGATGAAGGCCCGGTTGGAACAATGGCTTGATTCGGATTAGGAATATTTGGAGCTCGATTGTTCGGATTGGGACCTTGATTTTGAAAATTACCCTGATTAGGGTTGTTGTTTCCATGAAAATATCCCGGATTGAAATTACCCTGACCTTGGTTTTGATTAAAGTTTCCTTGATGTTGGAAACCTTGGTTTTGATTGTGAAAACCGTGACCCTGATTGAAGTTACCTTGGTTTTGAAAACCTTGGTTCACTCTATTTTGATTTTGGCCACGGTTTTGGACATTTTGGTTTTGATTAAAACCAGGAGGTCCAGGATAATGATGATGAGGATGATAGCTAGGGTCCATAGGAGGGCGATATTGATTGCCTCCTTGATTTTGGGACCCGGCTACATCATGAGCTTCATATGGAGTACCATCAGTAGCTGTGCAATTGTAGTAGGCATGTGGCCCACCACAAGTCACACAGACTTCCACTTTTTTAACCTCAGCAGGTGGAAGATGTTGTGGAAATGAAACTTTCTTTGTTTGGGCGAGAACCAAAGCTTGAATAGCTTCAGTGAGCTTGTCAATCTTAGCATCCGTGCTAGATTGACTCACAGAAGATGAAGTGGAAGGACCCGCATTGATTTGAGAAACAATCGGTTTGCTTCATGTAGAGCGGACCTTGGACTTGTTTTCTATGATTTGCAAAGCTTCTTTTGTGGTTATACTCAAGAAATTACCTCCCGCGGAGGCATTGAGAGAATCCTGATCAGCTTGGCTCACGCCATTGTAAAAAGTATTGAGTTGCATCAACTCTGAGAAACCATGATGTGGACACTTGCGAAGTAATTCTTTGAAACGATCCCACGCTTCACCAAAAGATTCATCATATTTCTGAGTGAACTTGGTGATTTCGTTCTTAAGACTCGTGGTCTTGGAAGGTGGGAAGAATTCATTCACAAATTTTTTGACAAGATCTTCCCATGTCTCAATAGATCAAGGAGGTTGTTTTTCAAGCCAAATCCGGGCTTGTCCCTCCAGTGAGAATGGGAAGAGAAGAAGTTTTATTGCTTCACAAGGGACATTCTTGTACTTGATGGTCGATGTGATTTTATTGAACCATCGAATGTGAGCATGAGGATCGTCCCTCTCAAAACCGTAGAATTGACTTGAGGTTACAAGATTAAGTAACCCGGTTTTGAGCTCAAAATTATCAGCCACGATGGCTGGAACAACAATGGCATCTCCGTAACCCTCGATGGGTGCTTGGAGAAGCTCACACATGGGGCGGTCTTCCGCCATGGTGACAGTGGGTGTGGCAACAGTACGGATCTCAGATCCGACTGTTGGTGCTGAACGTCTACGAGGTCTTCGAGGTTTCCGAACAAGCTCACGTAATGGGCTCGTGGACCTTGAAGAATGAGTGTGCATGCACTAGAGATAAAACCAATCAAAACAAAATCGAGGCAAATCCACAGTGAATTTAAACCAAAAATCACAAGTAAGTGGCTTCTTTAAGAAAGGTACACCACTCACAGGGATACAAAGGCAAGTTTTATATCTTTGGTTTGGGAACTTATTATGTTCACACCCCCAGTTGGTAGGTGTTCTGTCTTGGTTTGCGACGGTTGGTTTTTATGTATTATTTATTATTCACAAGAAAAGACGGATGTTTTTGGGTTTTGTGTATGGGATAAAAACTTTTGGACAATATTTTTGGTATCATTTCATTTACCAAAATCGTATTTCTTTAAGAATCACCTTAAAAGAAACACAATATAGAAAACGTAACGATCTGTTTTTTTTTTTTTTTTTTTTTTTTTTTTTTTTTTTTTTTTTAACACTTTAGGAAAAGTGTTAATGACTTTTTTGTGTTTTGATTTAAAATTTACAAAAGTGGTGGTATTTGTACAGTGATTGTGGTGAAATAACACTAATCTCAAATGACGCTATAGAAATGCGCACACCTCCCCGGCAGCGGCGCCAAATTTTGATTGGCTCAGAACAGTCAACTTAAATTAACCAAGTATATGGTCAACAAAGTCAAACTACCTAGACCAATGCTTCCGGATAATATAGAGTATCACCAGGTTGTTATGTCCCGACGAGGTGTGGATTGTGCTTTAGCGTGCTTGTGATCGGGTGATTATTCACAGAAAAGGGTTGTAATGAGAATTATTTGGAAATTATGAACAGAAATAGCTTAGAAAAGCTATGTGAGTAATTACTGGAATTGAGATTGAGGAGAAATGAGCTAAAACCTAAAAACGTACGTTTTAATAAAAAACGTATGCTGACATACGAGAAATAAAGTACAACTGATGAACTGAAAAGGCTACGAGTATGAAATTATTATTTTTACAATCCTAATAAATAAAGAAAATTTTTAGAAAAATAAAATTTATTTTTCCACTATTTAATTATTAATTATTAATTAATTACTATTTATTTATTTATTAACTAATTATATTGATTTAAATTACTAAAAATTACAAAAAAGACTTAGATAATTAAGAAGATTTTTATAAATCTAATTAACCATCACAGGAATCCTAAAAATTATAAAAAGTTGATTTTATGTAATTGTAAACTAATTTACTAATTATTATTCTAATTATTAATTAATTACCAATTAAACTAATTATATTATAAAAAAATAGAAAATGAACAGTACAAATTCTAGAAAAATTATAAAAATGTTCTAACTTATATAAAAGCTAGAAAAATTATAAAAACTAGGTGTTACTTAATAAAATCTAATTATGCTATTTAATTCTTAATTATTAATTAATTAAACTAAAATTAATTCTAAAAACCACTAAAAGACAAAAGAAAAATCTAGAAAAATTTCTAAAATTACTTTAATATAAAATAGATTTAATAAAAATATAAAAATGATAAAGTGCTTATAAATAAGCTAAAAAGAAAATTAAAAAGATAATTTCTATTAAATAGAAGCTATCACTAAAATTAAAATTGGTTTTTTGTGTTTTTTCTTTTTCCAAACTAATTTTACACTAAAAACTAACAACTTTTACAAAAACACTTTTTATGTAGCTCAGAAAATAAGCACTTTGAGTGCTTAATGGTTCAACAGTTGACTTTGTTTGACTGAGAAGGGATTTAAGCTCAAACGGAATTATGTGGGGTCCACAACGGTTAATTCTGGTTCATACAACTTAGTTGGACATGTTTAAGTTGAATTCACACAAATAAGCCATCTGAATAAGCCTACAAGTCAGAATAAACATTTGCTTATTTGAGGACTGAAACAAAAATGGGGACAGAGTTTGAGGGCAATTCCAAGTGGGGTCCCAAGGTCTAAGGTCAAACCACTGGTCAGAACTTGAAGCTTGCCAGGAGGGGGGTTGGGAGAACCCAAACTTGGACTATGGGACCCACTGGGGTGGCCACAATCAACAACCAAAGGTGGTGGTGTTGCTGAGGGTCTGAACTGAGCAGGGGATGTCCTTCCCCTGCAGCCTTGTTTGAGGGGCAAATTGGTCCACAATAAAAATTCACAAAATTACAATAATTTTGGAAATCTCAAGTTTAGCTGGTATATTATCCACCCAAGAAGTTTCAAAGCTTAAAATTAAACACAAAATTCCATAAAATTCATGCAAGAAATGGGATTTTCTGCACAATGCAAATTTGACTTTCTTGAAATTTATGCGTAAGTTGACTAATATGAGATTTAATGCTTCCTAGATTACTGAATTAGTTATATTATGCTAAAATGAAACTAAACTAGACTAGTTTAACAAGTTTTCTACCTAATAATGTGATTTCTCACCCTAAATTCCTAACTGTTGGCAGATTAAAGTCCAATAACTAGGTTTTTGACTTTTTTCCTAAATGACTACTGTATTTATGCAAGTTTTAACCTAATAAAGACCTAAGTAACTGAAGTGAACCAATAATTACAACAAGTGACAACTTGAGCACAGGTAACAAGCTTAATCCAAACACACCTAATCTAACTGAATGTTGTGATTTTCAAGGCATATGATTGTCTATGACCATAAAACTGAAATATTAACATACATTATGATGTATTAAACTAAAATGAGCATGAAATAACAAGCAAATATCACAGGAACAATATAAGGTGAAATATGGAAATTTCTTACAAAATGGATGTTGGTGGAAACTAGAACAAGGACCCAATGAACACCCCTATTGCTCTCCACAGAGCTCTATTACCAAATTCCACTCCAAGATCAACTCTGAACCATCTCTTCTTCCATTTCTTCCTTCTTTTTGATTTTTTCTTGATTTATTTTTATTTTTTTTATATTTTTTGCTTTATTTGAGATTTTGAATAAAACTTAAACTAAACTAAGGTTTAAGAGTTTCAGTGGATTAAATAAGCTTAATGAAACTGATTAGAACAATATTCAATAACTTTTAACAAGTTTACAATATAAATGAGAATTACATGAGAATCAAACATAAACTGAGGTCATTGATAAGGTTCAAATTAAAACTTGAAAAAAGGTTTACAATACTCTGAGAATGCTTACTACAACAATTTTAATCTAAGAATTACACTTGGAAAAGGAAATTTAATTAAAACGACACTAATTTTATCTAATAATACTACACCACTGCTTCACTCCTTCTTTTTCTCTTTATAGTGAACCCCTAGGGTTTCTTTGACCTTCTGAGCATATCCCCATTGAATTCTGAGCCAATGGATCTTTTAATGCAATCTTGACCTTTGAATTGTGTTTTGGCGCCATTTTTGTCAAAGGAGCAGTTGGGGTAACTTGGAGAGGATATGAAGCAATTAAAACCTTTTGGATGTTTGTGGGAGTTGGAGGAGCAGGGTATAGGAAGCTGAGGTGGAGGAGGGGGGAGGTTGTGTGTTAGTTTGGTTTTATAGTGAAGGAGGTGAATAAAGGTCAATGGTTGACCTTTGTTGACCGAGTGGGAAAAAAACGCGGGAGTGATATATTTTGATGGGAGGTGGGCTAGTGTTGGTGATTGGGCCAAGGAGTAGAGGTTTGGGCCTGGAGTGATAAGGGTGGGCTGAGGTTGTGTTTGGGGTTTGTTTGTTGGGTTATAATAACTTCAAGGGTCCGTTTGGTATTTTAGTAATCACAAGGACTAATTTTGCAATTTTCTGAAAATGAGGGACCCAAGTTGTAATTATTCCAAAGTATCACCAAGGACCAATATTGCCAAGTTTTCTCATTCCAAGGACCAAACTTTATTTTTTTTCATTTTCCAAAATTCCCAGGGACCAAATTTGTCAGATTTGAAATTTGAGGGACCAAAGATGTAATTTTTGAAACTTAAGACCCAAGTACTTTATTTTGTGATATTTGACTTTCAAAATGCTTGGGTTGACTTTTCTTTCAAAAATAAATGCATAAGGACTATTTTTGAAAAGTTTTGAAACTTGGGGGACTGAAACTGCCAATATTGCAAACTTTGATCATTTTTCATTTGGTTTTGCTCATTTTGCATTTAAAACACATAAAACACAATCCCTGGGATAATTTCAGTATTTTGATGACTTTTCGATTGTTTTTGTATGTTTTGGCAGTTTAAATACGTTAAAAATGATGAGTGTTTGAGCACTCATCAGTAATGACATGCCAAAGATCAAGATCTTTTGATTTCACATAAGTTTCGAATCTATTTTTCCAATATAAAAATCCATCACTTTCAAATAGTGGTGGTCTTTGTATAGATTGCCCTTCTAAATATTTTTCAGATTCCATAGATCGTTACAAGTTTTAAAATACAATATATTTTAAAAATCTTGCTCGACGTGGCTCTGATACCAATTGTGGAAAACTAGAAGGGGGTGGGGTTGAATAGTTTTACGTCTTTTTAATTTTATTATGAAAACTTAGTTTAGTTTTAAAACCTTGTTTGCTTTTAAAACTTTGATTCAATCTTATGTGAACTCAAATCTTGAACGATATGAACAACTATATCTAAGTATGAACAATAATAATATAAGTTAAGTATGTGAAATCAGCACATGCACAATATAAACAATTATAGTTATATACGAGAGATAAGTAAGTAATCGTTTATTTTATAATCCTTAGTTATATTTTGTATGAAAACTTTACTTTATCAAAATGATCAATTATATGTATGTTACCTTTTTAGTTTGATTGTAAATTGTGAATGAAACTTTCGTTTGATCTTTAAGTAAAATCAATACTAGCACTATATGAGCAAATATATATATACGTCTACGTCTACAAAAGTAATAACGATATAAGCAAGATAATAAGTAAGATATGGAAAGATCTAACCGCGAGACAAAGGATTTATAGTGGTTCGGCTACAAGGACACCTTCCTTGCCCTACTCCACTCCTCAAGTCACCTACTCGAGAGTTTTCTTCACTATGTCAACAAGCTCCCTTATGGCGGAGAAAACCTTACACACCAATATACACACCACAACTTATTCACACCTTCTACACAACTTCTTCACACCTAGTCACTACTTAATCACAACACTACTTCTTCACACCTATCTATCTTCACAACTATCTACTTCACAACAATCTTCTTCACAACTATCTACTTCCCAACTTCTCTACTTCACAACTATCTACTACACACTCACTCTATCTACATACCTTGCTAATCTATCTTCTATCAAATATTCACAACTAGTTACACAAAAAATAGATATAATGGATGATGCTCTAACAACTTGGATGTGGAGGTCACAACAAGTTGTAATACTTCTTCTCTTGAAGGATTGAAGTATTCTTCTCTTGCACTTGAAAGGTAGAGGTTTGGATCACTTTGAAACAAAGATTTATGTATGTATGATCAAAGGATTTTAGAGAATAGAAATGAGATCTAGAACAGAAAGTTTTGGGGTGCAAAAGGTGAGAAAAATCTGTGGAATGAACCAGTATTTATAAGGGAAAAAATACTGTTTGTGAGCGTGGCCGGTCCCCTTAATAATTAAGGGGACCGCCTATTATAATTAAGAGGGCCGCCTAATAAAAAAAAATTCTTCAGATTTTTTGTCTTTTTGTGGGGGAGGTTTTTCCTGAAGAATGTAGCCGTTTTTTGGGTTGAAATTTGAATTCAAACTATTTATTTTGAATAAAACATTTCTTATAAATACAAAATTGTTTTGTATAAGTTTAAAAATGTTTGTCCCACTTTAATAAAATGTAAGGTTTGTAAAAATAAAAATTCCTTTGATCATAAAATGTATTAGACACTTTGTTTATTCATACCTTAAGTGATATGGATGCTAAAGCAAATATTTACGACTAAATACTTGTTTACGTCATAATTTGTAGTTCAATGAGTTTACGTTTTGTGATTATCAAAACATAGAGATATCGATATATGTTAATAATGTTTTTAGACATTATTTATATCAACAAACATCAATCAACCAATCATTTGAAATTTACTCTTAAAACCAAAACAATTTCGCCATTTATTTAGTCCGTATTATTTTTCTATTCAAAAAATTACCCTTTTCGTTTATAAACATGTCTAACATAATAATAAACAAAAACAAGTAATATAAAATAAAAAATAAAACAACTAAATAAACATATACATAATCATAACAATTAAATATGTATAAAATATGTAGCCACATGCAAATCTTATTCAATAGTCCTATTAATAATCAAATGTAGGTGTATAACGTATTTATTCAATTAAGGCTTTCTTCTTCTAGGAAAAAGAGCCACATACATTGATAAATCGATTGCGTAAGCCAAAACAAAATAAATACCACATAGCACATAATTGATTACTTAATATTAGAGTCTTCCCCAATTCGACATCTATTAATAAATTTACATGTTTCGATATAACTTAACCATTAATTCATATATACAATTTAAACCATTTAAATTATCACACAATGTAAAATCCATGCAAATATGCACTTTTCATGGATTTAGCTTAACAATTAACATATATGAGGTTGTTCCATGAACAAGTGGGAGAAATGTTGTCTTTAATGTGTGCAAGAAACAACTCATAAAGATATGATGGATTCTCTTGACTGCTAAGTAAGAGAATAAAGTTCTAATATGAATTATACTAATCTAATTCAAGAAACACTTGGTGTTACAATTTATGTTATGTGAGAGCTTAGCTAGATTGCAACAACAAGGTGAATTTCATATTTTCATTACTAGCAGATCAACTAATGTAATGGAACTATGAGAATTTGCAGTTTCTAAATTAGATACCTATTAGAACATGTGTCAATATGATATCAAGACTACTTTAATTAGTATATTTATGAATTCATGGAATGACATAAATTAATTAAGTAATCTAATGCTGCTTCAATCTGAATATTTATGTGTTCTTGGAATGACATAAATAAATGAAGAAATAATGTTATTTACATTATTGTGAAGTAATAAATTAACTTGAAATTACTATTGAAACCAAAAGATGGTATTAATAATTACTTTAGTTAAACATGTTTATGTTTCATTGTAAAGATATAAACATAAAGTCTTTTAATTGTTACAAGACTTATAATAAAGTAAGACGTTATCTTGTTATGTTTTTTAATTAAGACATATACACGAAGTCATTAAATTGTTAAATGACTTATAACGTTAGTGGGATTATAACAGTTTATGTTTTCTTAGAGACATGGACATGAAGTGACTTTGTAAAAAGTACTTGTGTTATAAAGCATGTAATTGGCTTGAAAATACTATTATACCATTAAAATGGCTTAGTTGGTAAATAGACAAGCCAAAAGGAAATATGGTTATCTTAAATATTGTTAGATTGTCTTACAATATTAATACTAATGAAATACCACTAATGAAATACCAAACTTTATGGTATGTTCAGTTAGGAAAATCAAACTCTTATTATATTGTTTGATTAAAGATAACTATGACTTCTTTTCTTCCAAAAAGTTATCAAGGTTAGAATATTGAGTATGACTTGGACATACTTAATAAAACTCCAACATAGAAGATTAATAAGACATTATCATATGATGGAATGTGATGAATCACGTTAAGTTCTTATATTGAAGTTCTAAATTTGTTTAACTGCTTATGAAGAGGTTATTAACAAAGTAAAGTCAGGAACTGTCAATACGTATTTGTAATATCTCAAAAGAGAACATTGTATTGTTTCTTTATTTGCTAAGTATTTAAAGATAGTCTTTAAATTATTAAAAGCAAGTGGGAGTTTTGATCTTTAAAAGATAAAATTACAAGATACATAATCTTCTAAAATACACTAGTAAATATCATGATTAAGTTTGACATTTGAATGTTAAATCTCAACATGATAATAAAGGTTGACATTTAAATGTTAAATCTCAAGATGATGGATTATCATTCATAGAATAGCAATATATCTCAGATATTTGATTAATATGCTGAGGACTATGATTTACAGGATTATTGTAAACCTGATAATCATTATGATACATTACCAAATATGAAATTGGGTAAAGTATACATGATATGAATGATTAAGATGTTGTCCATAAAGATAATCAATTTTAGAAACTTGGTTTATCTTAATAGTTAGACTAGAAAATGAAGATGAGTTTCTTCAAAGATTAGGTAACTCTTGTGGTTTAAATCTTTGTATAGAAATCATATGGACAATATTGTGCACATATTTAATGCATGTCTTATGACAAGATTATTAATCACACTTAAGCAATTAACTGTGATTGAATATTCTTTTCTAAACACATTAAATATATAAAGATTATGATTGTCATATTTATGAAATTGACAATAGAATATCAAAACTCTTTCTTGAGTGATTACTTGAGCGAGGACGATAAGTAATCAAAAGGAGTTTATGAATTCAAATAAATCTTTGGAAGTGTACAAAATGCAATAATCCATGGATGGATGAATGCATGCATCTAGAAGATTACTCTTATGTTTAATTATTAAATTCATGTTTTGATTTATAATTGAAATAAGATAATTTCTAAGTATTCCTAAAAGCTAGTGGGAGTATTATGTTTAATTTCTTAAATCATATATGTTGTAGAACATATGAAAAGTAATATTCCATATAAGTAAATGTTAAGTCTTAGAATGGAATGAAATTTTACTTGTAAGATTTAGGAAATAAGACATATAACCTTGGAATGAATGTTTATTGTTGAAACATGTGTGATAAATGAATCTAATATAACATGATATATTATTTAGAAAGTCTAAATAAATATGAATGACATGAATAAAATCTAAGTATGACTCAAAGATCTTTCATGAACATCATGTTTTGTTTTATCATGCTTGATTACAAGATGACTTGGCAATATTAATATCTAATTAAAAAGTTATTAGATAACTTGTGTAATATTCTAAATGAATATGTTTGATTATAGAATCACATCCTAAATCTGGAACAACTTCCAAATTCTATAGATGAACAATTTTCAATTGTTGTGAAAATTGTCATAGCCAACAAACTTGAAAGTTTGAAGGGCATCAAACATTACATAATAGATATTAAGGTTTACTGGAAGTTTTAATAACATATTGTTGTTGCATACAATGATGTTATTGAAATTGAGATGACACTCAATACTAGTTATGGTAAGGATTTCGTTCTTTGCTATATGTACTAGTTGTGCTTACTAAAAGCATAAGTTGCATTATACATTAAGAGAATAAGAATACTTTAAACTTTAAAATGTTTGGAAGTTTAATTATCATAAATTGGTGGTTAAGGATGTCTCACATTTTTATGAAATATGACATTATCAAAATAGTTGACTATGCACATATAAGAATTTCAATAGTTGAATTTTTGAAATAAGTATTCTTAAAATTCCGATAGATCAAAATTGGATGATTTATGTCTTGTCAACAAGTATGAATGTCATTGCTTGAGACATAATTCATCAACAAGAGTTATCATGCATTGATCTATTTAGTATTTGGATAAGGGATGTTAAACAATTATTATGATAAATTGAAATACATGGTATGTTTAATTTATAATATATTGTATCTTATATTTGTATGTTTAATCCATGAATAAATGTTATTCTAAATTGTCCGTTGTCAGTTAATAATATGAGAATACTATTAAATCAAGACAAATCTGAAGGTTGGTATAATATACTTAAAGTATATTGATCCGTAGTCATGCCATTTCAGATGATATTCAATGATACCGAATATAGGACTTATCCCAACTACATGATGTTACTTTATGGATTTTGTTATTAAGTAAATCATGAGAAGTTATCCTCAGACTTGAGATGCAAGATAAGTGTCATGAATGTAGTACATTTTTGTGGAACAACTTAACGCTATACGTAACTGGTAGTCATAAGGGTTGTTTTCGAAAGTGTTACAAAGTTTGTGGGTTTTGCTTGTAGTCAAGATAGAATTTGTTCCTTTAAATTTATTTTTGAAGTTTAATACTGCTGGGCCCCTCGTAGGGTTGTCAAGATGTTTGCATGGCCGTGCCCAAGATCTTCCCTGAATATGTTCAGATGATTTGGTAATCTTGATAAATCACTAACAACGAGAAACAGAATGGTTAATTAAGGAATGACTTTAATCCATATCCTTATTAACATGGTATTAGAATCAAAATGATAATAATAATGAGAAATCATTAAAAGGTTTTTCCAGGAGCCTTACTCGAGATCGTACTAGAGGCATCGGCATGTTGCAAGACGCTAACCGATGTGATTACACTATTAAAATATGTCCAAGTGGGAGCTGTTAGATTATGGACATTATTTTAGTAGTCGTATGTTAGGATCGAACTCGAGATCACGGGATTGCACACAATACGTATGAAGAGAAAAATAAATAATTATTTATAAATGTTATACGTAATTATTAATAAACACAAAACTAGTAATGAAAATTAGTATTTAATGAAAAATGACTAATGACCTGTTGATGAAGATTAGGAAAGTAATACTAATGAATATTTGGAAACAAGGGAAGGTTCCGGAATCCCTTTGGGATTACATAACCGATCGGCCAAGGGGGTTCTCCACCTCCTTTGTGCCTTGAGCTCCAAGTTTCAATTAGTATATATACAAACCTAAGATGTATTATTTTCTCATAACTTGCACACACACATCTTGGTATTTTCTCTCCTTTTCTTGTCCCTAAGTCGATCCATCTAAACTATCCCTTAAGGGATTCGATTTTTATAGATCAAACAAGTTTTGTGTTTAATTTACTTGCATAAACTTTTTCTTGAATTAGTACGTGTGTACAAAAACGAGATTCAAACACACTATTGTTTGAATCTTGGATTGAATTACAAAAGAGGTAAGGGGTAATTCTTGTAATCCACATAAACCCTAATTAGGGTTCTTGATTGAAGATTGCAATTTGATTCTTGTTCGGGCTAGAATCACAAAGGAATGTTTACTATTTAATATTGATTAATTAATTACATGTTATATGATCTTGTTATAATTGCTTCCGCTTTGCGCACTTGATGTACTTGGTTTATTTTATATGAATGTCATGATATCATAATTCCAACAAATAGTTCAAGAGAAACAAAATGCATTACAGTGTTTGGTATAAACAAAGAATCATGTTCAGATAATATGACAAGAGGTAATTCTCTTGTTTGAATCAAACAAAGTTTACACGGAATGAAAAGATAATATTACACATGTTATCAGTTTCCCATCTTGCGATGAATCATCAAACGTAATTTTGTAATAAAATAATTACTTTATTCACATTACATATTGTAGTTTTATACTTTTATGCACCAATTTCAAAATAAGAGTTCATAGTAATCTTTATGTTCCACCAAATTCATGGACTGCAGCTTTTTTTTTTTTTTTTTTTTTTTTTTTTTTTTTTCCTTCATAAATTCATTCGGTACAATTTATTTAAAATACTTTAATAAGTATAATGTACATGTTTTGAAATAGGTCATGTTATTCTGAAAGAAGTTGTTTGATAATGGAGGTGAACTGCAAATGAATCGTGAATTAAAGAGAAAACTATACTAGGGTTTTTCAATTTTCTTCCCCTAAAATGAATAGCATGTGCGATGCACGTGATATTGTCCTTCTTTTATTCGTATATTTGCAATTCCTGGGTGGAATGGAGCGCTGGATATTTTTGTCTAAATATGGTGATTCTCAACATTCTCCATCTTTTTTAAAGAATGAATTTCATTGAAAGGGAATCCTATTTTGATTCTCCGTTTCCATTCTCGGTAATACCAAACTAAAGAAAACGCTCTCATTCCATTCTTTGGCTTTCCATTCCATCATACCAAACGTCCCTAAGAGTATGTTTGACAAAAGTAACTGTTGCTGAAACTGGAGATGTTTGGTTTTAAAAGATTATGGAATTTTTTATTTTTTTTTTATAATTTTTTATAAGTTATGTCTGCCAAACAAAACTTATTTTAAAAAAAATAAATATAATCTCTCAACAATCTTGTGTACCAAACATAGTTAAAAAAAAAAAAAAAAAAAAAAAAAAAAAAAAAAAAAAACCCTACAATTTAATTTTTTGAGCACAACAAATAGCACCAACACCAACACCAACAAGATCTATACTTTTGCAAAACATACCCTTCAAATTTTAATTAATTACAATTTAAAAAGCAATTATCCATTTCTCCCTGCCCCATCTCCATCTTCGTATAATTTTTCATCACCACTATATACCATCGTGTCTACCTTCAAACCACTCCCAATCTATCAATTAATGACGTCAATAACCCCACCGTTCCCTAGCGTCGTCAACCACCGTCACAAATTCATCACAACAAACCGATTAAACCACCACAGCTCATCATCATCATCAAACCTATTCCCTCACTCTGTTTCTAGGGTTTCAGATTCTTCTTCTTTATCCGTTTGTCGTTGCAGTAACGGTAGTAACGGTTTCCAGGAGGGTGTAAGGAGTGTGATTAAGTGGTTTGATGAGTATGTTATTGGTTATAAAAAGTATGACATGAAAGATGAAAGTGAGGATTGGGATTGGGAAAGGTGGAGTAAGCATTTTGTCGAAGTTGATGAACAGGAGCGAATTGTTTTGGTTTTGAAGGTATATGGTTTATCGTCTTAGGGATGCTATGTTTGGCAAAAATAGCTGTGAGTAGTAGAGCAGTAGCCAAAGCTCACTACTCACCGCTCACAGAAGCATTGGAAAAAAGAGCTTTCCTAAAAAATAGCAAAGCTCACCGTTCTTTTGCCAAACGAACACTAAAAATCAAAAAGCTCATTGCTCACCGCTCATCGCCCCAAAAAGCTCCAAAAAGCTATGCGCCAAACATAGCCGTAAACAAACCGAACGATATGTTTAGAAGTATACAACTATGCATACTAATCACTATAAGTTTCCACATTTTTATTTTTGTTTTTGTCGCATAGTAAGTGTCAACCTAAAAACTAAAACTAATTAAAATAGTTATAATTTTGGGACGGAGAGAGTATTTAATCCTGTTAGTTAATGTTCATATTCATTATTTTGAGTATAATCTTTAACATATATATGTAATCAGGGGCGGAGGCAGAAAGTTATGGTTGAGGGGGCAAACTTTGATAACTTTTAGAAATTACGCTACAAAACGGTTGGTTAGAGGGGCTTTGATGCTGCGATCACATAAACTTTGAGGTTCAATAGCTAAATACAAGAGAGGCTGACATCTTTTCTTATCTATTTTCGTAAATGAAGAAGATAAGTGAGAGCTTACTGGCTGCATCTTCTAAATTATAAAAATAGCCGGATATTTTAAAAATATTACACTACAATTTTTTTTCGTTAGGGGGGCACGTGCCCACCCTGGCTCCCTCCTGGCTCCACCTCCGAACAAAAACGATAAACAAGAGTAAGGTGCATTAACATTCACGAATGTAAATGGACGAACACACATTTGACCGTGTTCGTTCATTTAGTTAGGTGGACATGAAATCTTGTTTATGTTTGTTAGGTTGATTAATTAATGAATATAAAGGAACTTTCTAATTTATGAACGCGATGAGTTTGTTTTAAAGCTCTAATCATGTAGGATATCACGGTGGTAAAGATTGAAAATATGCAATATTAGAATTATTGAATTGAATTAGGTGAAAGTGAAACATATGCCATTTGCTTTTGTTGCATTGTAGATATACAATTTATGCATCCTTGAGATAGTCTTCCATTTTCATCTCGACCATAGAGTATGTTATGTGGTGATGAGTAATTACTGATATACTGATGTGTATAACATGACAGTCACATCTAGATCGAGCTATTCTAAAAGAGGATTATGAAGATGCTGCTAGGATTAAGGTGGCAATTGCAGCAGCTGCGACTAATGGCACTGTTGGTAAAGTGATGTCCTACTTGAATGTAAGAGAACGCTGTAAATTTGTGACAGGAAAGGATTATAGCATCTGCAAACATGTATGCTTAGTGCTGATCTTGTTACTTTTGCAGAGGGCCATAGAGGAAGAGCGATACATGGATGCAGCATTTGTACGTGATTATGCTAATGCAGGCTTGGTGAGTTTTTTAGACTGGTATTTACTCTTTAGATATGTTGGCCATTTAGCAGCTGAGGAAACACATTAGTGATTGGCTGCTTGGTTGTTCAAAACGCTGTTTCGAACTTTATAAACACAAATTGTTAGGAATTTACAAATGGTAATACAAAGTGTGTCCTAAAACAGAATTTCGCCCGAATTGGTGCGACTGTTTTGAGGATTCAACAATCAATTCAAGAATAAAACCTTGAATCTATCGAATCTGAATTGTCTTTTTGATGGAATTTGATGTTGTATATATAGGGTATGAAAGGTTTCCAGCAACCATTGTAACTTTTCAACAATGTCGTTATGTGTATAACTGCCAAAAGGAACGTTGTCTCCTTTGGTGAAGCGTCACAATGAAAACCTATAGAGAATTACTAAAAGGATTAACTTTGGAAATCCAATTAGAGCCCAAGAGCATAAAGCCCAATAAAGCCTAAGCAAGCACAAACCCAACCATTAAGCCCAATGTGATAATCATATAATCTGTATGTATAATCCAGTCAAAAATGATGTTTATGTGCTTGAATCATGTTCCAACATCATCTGCTAATCGTGTTCCAATACAAATTACTTTAAACTTTAAAAACAGGAATTCAGTTGGAACATGTATATAGTTCGACTTAACTGGTACTTCACGATTCCAGACATCCAGATAAAGACTTTGGATAGACTTCATAACTGCCAAATTTCTATGAATTGTACATTTTACTAAACATAATCTGAAAAAATTCAAGATATGTTTGAGTAAGTATTTCTGATAGTGATAAGTAAAAGTTAAATTTTGGTTCTCACTAACTAAGTTAGCTATGCTACGGGATGATGATCATAATATAAAGTTAAATTAATGAGTATGTGTATACATAACCTTAAAATGATATGTGTTTGCGTTTGCCTTTTAGCTAGAGCTCACCACAACCATGCTACTCAATGTTGCCAAATGGTATGGCCGTATGGGTAGACTAAAATATGATGAACATTTTTAATGATTTTAATATAACCCTCGCTTGTGATGCTGTTTACACATCATTCTGTTGATTGAAGAGTGGAAAGACAAACCTGTTTATTCTTTTATCTGATTGCTTGCTGGCTTGCTGTTTTCCAGTCGATGCTAATGTTTCTGGTGGTAGCCATTTCCTCATTGGAGGTTTAAAAAAAAAAGTAGTTTTAAAGCTCAACCCACTTTTTAAGCATGAATTCAATGTGTATTAGCTACTACCGAATCTTGAATATGTTCAAACATGGTGTACTAATAAAGACCATCAATTTATGCTGAACTTTTCCTATTTCTTGTGTCAACTTGTGTTATCATGCGTCTTTTTTTCGTCTTGCTTCTTGTCCAATTTCAAATGCACATGTGATGGATTAGTGCCTGCGTAGTCTTATCTGATTAATAAATTTTGTATGCAGTAATCATTCGTGAGTCTAAATCTTAAATACTTTCTGCATGCATGATACACCTCAATCATGAACAAACAAATAGGATGCATATTTCAGTTGGATATTGTCTTAGCTTTTAAAAAATGGTTATCCCTTCTTTAGTGCCGGAAAATATCTACATCTAAAGCCTGTTGATTTGTCTTTCCCACTTTCTAAGTTATTGTCTTTTGCCTAGTAGCATGTTTTATACCATGAACCAAATAGAGATTCAGCATCTTACCAGTGGAACCTTGCATCTTAGGAATAAGCACCTCTTTAATGTAATTATCTTTAACTTGAGGACATATGTTTCTATGTTTTCTTAATTTTCTAATGGGGAGACCCGAGGAAATTCTTCTAAAAATGCATGTAAGTTGCTGAATACTTAAATGATCCATTCTTTTCTGAAAATCTGACGAACTTGTCTTTATTATTCTGGAACATTTAAGTTACATTGGATTGATTTGCATGTTTTTACATAGTTATGATCATGTTATCCATCTGTCAACTTAGGTGGGATGGTGGGCTGGACTTTCAGATGATAACAAAGACCCATATGGTCGTATCATTCATATAAGTGCAGAGCATGGAAGATACCTGGCAAGAAGTTACAGTCCCAGGTAAAGTAGCTAATAAATGCTGCATATAATACTTCTGCAGCCACAAATTTACGCACCATTGGTTGCATATTTCTGTGAATGGACATATCAGTGTTCCAAGTTAATTCCTGAGAATGTTTCTCAATTTTTTTCTTTCCTTGTGTTTCTTATAATGCTGTTAAACTCTTGCCTTTCCCAGTTTTATCATATATTTCCGAGTTCCGACAGACCTATTATGTCCTTGTGTGTTGATATGTTCTTGCATTATTATATAAATACATTATGTCATTTTGGCTTTATGTTCATAGTGCACTGAGTGCAGGAAGCTCGTAAGTCAACAGTTATTGTTGAACTAACCATTACAGATTTCTGTTAGCTAATTGTTTATTATCTCTGGTAGTATAACATATTGAAGGTTTGATCAGTGTCTTTGTTTTTCAGGCAGCTTGCCACTGCTTCGGATGGTGCCCCTGTGTTTGAAGTTTTTCTTACGATGAATGAGAATGGTGAATACAAACATCAGGTATTTTTTGTTACCTTTCTAAACATGTGTAATTCTGACTAACTTGATAAGAGTCTTCTTCTTTGTAATTAAATCAGTGTGAGTTTAAATTCAGATTTTCAGCAGTTTCAGTTTTAAAAACACAAGTCACATTTTGCGCAAAAACATAAATAAAATTTCATTGTATGCTAAGTTAATCCATACCTGTCTTTTAAATGGTTTCAACAACCTATAGTTGCAAATATAAGCCTATTTGCATGGCTATGGCTCATTAATTCACCTGGTAGTGAATTTTCATGATCAGGCTGTATACCTGAAACGGCCCCATGTTCCCCGACATTTTCCAGCTGTTTCTTCCAAGTCATCAAGTCTCACTAGCAGCATTTCACCACCCGACACAGTGGGCGACAAAGGTGATCTGTTTGTCAAGGACATAGAAGATACAGATGATGACAAAGACATGGATGATGATTCTGATATGGCTGAAGAATCTGCTTTTGAGAATATACTGCGAGACATGATTCCTGGTGCAAAAGATCTGAAAGTTAAGGTCTTGAACGTGACTAAACCAGGAAAAATAGACACAGATTTAATATCTAAAGTGGTTGGCCAAATAGTCGATGAAGGAGATACAGAAGAAAAAGGCAGAGAGTCTGATGGCACAGATGAGGGAGATGAGTCTGAGGGTGGAAGCGATGAAGAAAAAAATAATATTGATATTGATTCTAGTAATTCAGTAATTGATAGTGAAAGCAACGATCAAATTGCAGTTAAGATTGTAGTGGGAGGCCTGTTACAAAAAGTTTCTAATGGCACATCTCGTAAAGAATTAATTCGTGTACCAGCTAAGCTGGAGAAAACTAGCCGCTCATCATTTTCTTTCTCCATAGAGAAAGAAAAGCAACAGGTTTCTTCCAGAAATGCAGAATCTTTAAAGAAGAAAGAGACTCGATATCAAGGTAATCGTAGCACAGACAGTGTTATGCTTGATCTTGCCAAATCCATCGGGAAAGGGAAGATACCCATGAAGGTCAGATTAATATATTTCATTCCTTATCATACCGTATGATCTGGAATTAGGTTGTGATGATATCTCTACGTTGCAGGTGCTTAGAGATGTCGGTCAATTGATTAACCACACCATTAATCGGGCTAAAAATCGTCAACCTTTATCTGGAACCACAACATTTAACCGGATTGAGCTTCCGAAGAGTAGAGACCCATTAAATGGTGATCTACTATGCTATTTGTTATTGCCATCATTACCTCGTTATTTTGAACTCTTATTTTCTGTTGCTTTTTTGTCCATTTTGTTGAAAGTCTTCTGCACATCTTTTTATTGAATGCGTGGTTTGTTACTCTATCATCACTAAATTTTGATCACTTACCTTATACTCTGCCAGGATTGTATGTCGGTTCACATGGGCTCTACACTTCAGAGGTCATTCAGTTAAGGCGCAAATTTGGCCAGTGGCAAGATGATGGTGGCATGAAGGAGCTTTCAACCCTTGAGTTTTATGAGTATGTAGAAGCAGTGAAGTTAACAGGGGACCCTTATGTGCCAGCTGGCCAGGTAATCATGTTACTTTTTGTTACTTTCTAATTCTTTTTTTTGGATTTATAATATGACTACCATCTTTTTATAGGTGGCATTTCGTGCAAAAGTTGGAACAAAGTATCAACTTCCTCATAAAGGGATCATCCCGGAGGAATTTGGAGTGGCAAGTCTTTATCATTATTATTCAAATTAGGAAAATGATTCATTCTTTGTTATCTTTTAATTTAGATATTTTTTGGTGGTTCAGATTGCTCGATATCGAGGACAAGGGAGGCTTGCTGAGCCAGGTTATGTAAATCCTCGATGGGTTGATGGCGAACTTGTAATTCTGGATGGAAAGGTTTCTGCTGCTCTATATTCTTTTTTCTGCTTTCATTTCAGATGTTTGATTATTTTTCTACTCTAGCAGATAGTTATTAATTTTACATTGTTCACTTCATTTGACCTCTTGCAGTACATAAAAGGAGGCCCTGTTGTTGGATTTGTGTATTGGGCCCCTGAGTATCAGTTCTTGATGTTCTTTAATCAGTTAAGGCTGCAGAACTAAGATGCTATTTGCACAAGAAGTTCCACATATATTTTGTTACTGAATCAGATCTATAGGTAAGCACATTCTTAGTTGTATGTCTACTTTGCTTTGATATATAGTATCTTCTGAATAAACTTTTTGTTTACTCTTTTGCAGTATCGGATGATTTTAATTCCCATCGAGTCGTATGAGTGGATCAGTGAAATGTATTGAAGCTTTTGACTTCTATATATGCGTGTAGCTATGGCATTTTGTTGCACATGTGCATTGGATATATGTACATTCGTTTTTTGAGATAGAGCAGGGTTTAGATAGCTACACAGAAGTTTTCTTGTCTAGGATTGTGCACCCTGATGGTGGTTTATGTGGGTAATCGAGGAATAATGGCACCACAATTCTTATTAATATCTGTATATACGCTGTGAATAAAGTTATAAGCTGTGAGTGAGGAAAGTACAGTCTCGTTTGTGGTTTCTTTCACATATTTCTCTTTTTGCATTGTGAAAACTCTTGATATCTAAAATTTATAATGCTCAAGCTGTTATGACTTATGACACTGTTTTATTTTTCTTCCTTGTAATATTGACTTATTTAGTTATTTTGTAGGAGAGGAACATTGAAGAATCTGTGGTGATAAATACACTTTCAAGGATTATTTCAAAGTTCGTTGCTTGCTTTTGGTTTGCAAAGAGAACAGGTAATGCCACCCACCATTTTTATTGTAGAGACAGCTGCTTTGCGAACGCAACATGGTTGTGTAATTTGCTTCAATTCTCATTATACTTATAACATTTTTTTAGTGATGGGCTTTGTGCTCTGAAAATCAACACGTTTGGGACTGTATACTTCATCTCAACCAAAGTTGAAAAAAGGAAAATTATATTTATATTATATAAAAATGCCTAATCCTGCGAGGTGGATTCAGTTCTATTAAACCTTTGCAGGTAATGAATAAAATTACTTATGTAGTTATTTTGAAGATTATGATCACAAAAAACTGATTGCATTTGCGAAGCTTTTTCTCTGATTTGTTCACCTTCTCGTGATTCCATCACCAACTTCACAGATTCTGCCACCATGTCTCTAGCAAATGAACCATCTTCATTTCTTGGTACTTCATAGCCAATCCCTTTCTCAACTAGTAGTTTAGCACAGAGGCCTTGGTCAGCTACCATAGGCATGAGAATTAACGGGTGTCCAAAGCCTAAAGATTCAATGATAGTACCCCAACCCGAATGAAAAAGACATCCTCCGATTGAAGGGTGTGATAGTATGTCCATTTGAGGCGCCCAACCAAGACAAACGACACCCTTATCAAACACAGAAATTTCAAAATTAGAAGGCAATAGCTCAGAACTATCTACCCCTTTTGGCTTCCGCAAAATCCATATAAAATCAAACCCAGAAAGTTGAAGACCGTGGGCCAACTCGTGCACTTGTTTGATTGGCATCTTGTACTCGCTCCCAAATCCGACGAAAAGCACTGATTTTGACCTTTTCGTATTTAGCCACCTGAAAGTCTTTGACCAACTAGAGTCAGCAACATCCTCTATTTTTTGTTCTGGTGGAAGTATGCCTATTGGTAGAACTGGCTTTTTATATATCTCTTGAAGAAGATCAATGTATTCACCTTCAAATTCTTTACAGCTTCGAATTGCTACAAACTGACACCCTTCAATAATTGTACTTATTCTTTGACCACTTGACTTGCCAGATTCATCAGGGACGTACAAGTTCCGAAGCATTGTTGGAGCATAATCTGACCTGTGAGACACGAGCGAAGGAAAAGTAAACCAATCTGGTGGAACAGTGAAATCTTCAGGGGTTTTCCGTCTATGGCCCCACCTCAACTCATCTGGTGGGCCCATATATGCAAGAGTAGCAGCAGTATACACACTGAAAAAAGCAGTAGACACCCCAAACTTAGCAGCAATTTTAGGAACCCAGTATGGAGAGAAATCAATGAGAATCACATTTGGTGGATCGTTTTCAATAAGCTTTTCGAATGGTGCTCGTAAATTGTCATATGCTTTCTTTAGATACTGTGTTTCTTCTTGTTGGATATCAATGGTGGCCTCACAGTTTTCAGGTAAACCTTCAACTTTTGGTAATATGATTTCTACTAGTTTTATGTTGTCTAAAAGAGAATCCGGAATGGAGGGTAACCGTTCTAGATTTCTTGGAGTGGAAACAAATGAGATTTTAATACCATTTTCTGCAAGTTTCTTGGAGAGTTCAAGAAATGGTAGCATGTGGCCAAAGGCCAACCATGGGAACACCATCACATGGCATTCTTCGACTGTCATTGAGATAACTGAATATTGACAGACAATGGTATAATTTCTTTCCAGAATCCGAATGTATTTATTCTGTAGGTATATGTGATGTTAGTGGCTCACAATCTTTATACTATTGACTTCTATTTTAAAGGAGTGAGGTTTTGTAGATGGCTACACAATCTTTTGTTGCATATGCTTTGTTTTAGAGTGTGCAGGTTGCTTGTTTTTTGGTCACCTTCCCCCTTGTCAAACCATGATAACTACTTGTCTTGTTTATCTTCATTTTTGTTTTGAAATAGGAAATGTTGAAAACATATATTTCAAAAAACATATATTTCAAAAGGAAACTATTAATACACATCGAAAATCGGGTTGACTCAGGACGCTTCAAACCCAGCGGGTTAACTCGGTTTAATTTGACTCATTTTCGACCCAACCCGTCGGCTTGACTCGGTATAAATCGACCCGTTTTTTGACCGAAACGGTTCAACCGGTTGAACCACCTGGGTCGAACGGGTTTCAAAACATTATGTTTAATCCTCAAATTTTTAAAAACTTTTATTATTTTTCATTTATGATCCATAAACTTTTCTTTATCACTAAATGATCTGTCGTTATAAAATCACGTTGCTATGCACGGGTACTCGTCTAGTGTATTTAACATCTTTAGCTGTGATTATTTATTTGTTCGCGTGTATTGTTAATTTGTTATATGAAGTTAACTAGCGGGGTAGCCCGCGCTTTGCCGCGGATTTGTTATTTTTTTTTTATGGTGTTGTATTTTTCTTTGTATTTTTGTTTTGTATTGTTTTTGTTATTTGTTTTTTTTAAACAAAAATGAATGACCGCATAATAAAATGTTTTTATGCAAGTTTTGTATTTTTTTTATTTAAGGAAATTATTCATAGTTTCACACCAAAAAAAAAAAAAAAAAAAAAATGCTACAGTACATCTGCCACAGTACCGTACAACATGGGACAGCACAGTGTGCACTGTTCATCCAACTGTTTTGTACAACTAAATTATGCGTGCTACTGTTCATGAACAGTAAAACTGCCCTTTTAATATATTTATAATATCATTTTAAACATCGTCTCTACGAAAAAGAGAATAGTGTTCGGCCCAATTACAAGTAATGGCTCAGTGTGGTTATAAGAGTTTAATTGGTTTAAAAATTAGATGGGTTAATTTCATATAAATACTTGAGTAAATTACACTGTTTATCCTTGTGGTTTGCGTTGACTGGCGTCGTTAGTTCTTTGACAAAAAAAACTGCACCGTTCATCTTTAAGGGGCAAACGTTTGGCGTCGTTAGTCCCTCTCCCACTAACGCTTGTTAAGTATTATTACACCTGAAGTCCCATGAGGGTATACTAGTCATTTTGCAAACCAAAAGGACTAACGGTGCAATTTTTTTTAATACGTTCGCAAGTTCCATTTTTTTCGTTTTTGTCTGTTTTTTTACGTTTTTGTCCGTTTTTGTCGTTTTCGTCTGTTTTTTTACGTTTTCGTTCGTTTTTTACGTTTTCCTCCGTTTTTTACGTTTTCATCCGTTTTTTTTTTCATTTTCGTCTGTATTTTTACATTTTCCTCCTTTTTATACTTTTTCATCCGTTTTTTTCGGTTTCGTCTGTATTTTACATTTTCCTCCGTTTTTTACGTTTTCATCCGTTTTTTTGTTTTTGTCTATTTTTTTTACGTTTTCCTCCATTTTTTTCGTTTTCGTCTGTTTTTTTATGTTTTCCTCTGTTTTTTTTACGTTTTCCTGTATTTTACATTTTCCTCCGTTTTTTTACGTTTTCATCCGTTTTTTTTTGTTTTTGTCTGTTTTTTTACGTTTTCCTCTGTTTTTTTCGTTTTCATATGTTTTTTACGTTTTCCTCTGTTTTTTTTACGTTTTCATCATTTTTTTTTGTTTTCGTCCGTTTTTGTCATTTTCGTCTGTTTTTTTTTCACGTTTTCGTTCGTTTTTTTTACATTTTCATCCTTTTATTGTTTTGGTCTTTTTTTACGTTTTCGCCCATTCTTTTACATTTTTGTATTTTGTATTAACGTTTTCATACGTTTTCGTTCATTTTTTACATTTTCATACGTAAAAAAAGACAAAAAAAAAAAAAAAAAAAAAAAAAAAAAAAACGGATGAAAGTGTAAAAAAACGAACGTAAACGTAAAAAAATAGACGAAAAAGAAAAAACATAAAAAAACAGACGAAAACGAAAAAAACTTATAAAAACGGAGGAAAACGTAAAAAAACAGACGAAAACGAAAAAAACGGAAGAAAACTTAAAAAAAAGACAAAAACGAAAAAAATAGATGAAAACGTAAAAAAACATAGGAATATGTAAAAATACAGACGAAACCCAAAAAAACGGATGAAAACGTAAAAAAACGGAGGAAAATGTAAAAATACGGACGAAGACGAAAAAAAACGGATGAAAACGTAAAAAACAGAGGAAAATGTAAGAATACAGACGAAAACAAAAAAAAAACAGATGAAAACGTAAAAAAAACGGAGGAAAATGTAAAAATACAGACGAAAACTAAAAAAAAACGGATGAAAACATAAAAAAAATGGAGGAAAACATAAAAATACAGATGAAACCGAAAAAAAGGGTTAAGAATGGATTAAAACGTTAAAAAAAATGGACAAAAGCGTATGAAAACGTTAGAACAACAGACAAAAACGGACGTAAACGTAAAAAACACACGAAAACGAAAAAAAACAGATGAGAACGTAAAAAAACAGACTAAAACGATAAAAAACGGATGAAAACGTAAAAAAAAACGGAGGAAAACGTAAAAAAGAGACGAAAACGAAAAAAAACAGACAAAAACGTAAAAAAAACGGACGAAGACATATTAAAACGGAACTTACGAACGTATTAAAAAAAATTGCACCGTTCGTCCTTTTGGTTTGCAAAATGACTAGTATACCCTCATGAGACTTCAGGTGTAACAACACTTAACAAGCGTTAGTGGGGAGGGACTAACGACGCCAAACGTTTGCCCGTTAAGGATGAACGGTGCAGTTTTTTTTATCAAAGGACTAACGACGCCAGTCAACGCAAACCACAAGGACGAACGATGTAATTTACTCTAAATACTTTCTAAAGCCTAAAATTTCATCGTTACCTAACCAAAAATCGTATATACCCAATATAAACGCTAAGTTTATCATATTTATTCATTTCAATTCTATACATAGTTGTCAAAAGCGTGCGCCTCACGCGCCTAGGCGGCGATGCGGATGCGGGCCCCCACCGCTCAGAACAGTAGGCTCAGGCGCACAGACAATTAAAGCGTCGATTTGGACCTAGGAGTGTGATTAAATGGGTGGGTTTTGGTCGGAATCATGTTATAAACATGATACAAGGATCCAATCATACCCAGAAACACGTTTGGTTTGATTTTGGGAATTAGGGTTCCTGGTACGATTTGGGATTTTTTGATTTAGAGTGTTTTAATCCAATTAAGTTAGTGGGTTTTGGTCGGAATCATGTCATAAACATGATAGAAGGATCGAATCATACCCAGAAACACGTTTGGTTTGATTTTGGAAATTAGAGTTCATGGTACGCTTTTTTTTTTCGGGCCCGCGCTTTTTATGCGCCTCTCGCCTAGGCAAGATTTTGGGTCTTTGCGCCTTGCAATCACATTCGCTTTTGACAACTATGATTCTATATTCAACAAAAATGAAATCTATATCAAGAAATTCCCATAACACCCTTAATAATATGAATAAAATCATTTTCTCATCTTTACATACATTATACAGATGCCACACGTCCCATTAATTCATTTCCAACCTAATTCTGTCACATAGATATCAACAACTTGAAGTATTATGTGATTGGGTGTGTAGGAGATCTAGTAAAGGTAGTGTACTGTGGGATCAGTTGGTGTTTAATCGGGATAACCGCAAAATGGTTATTAGTGTTGAGTTATGGACACTTTGTTTGGTTGCTGAACATTTGGTGGTTTCGTGACAGAATCAGCCAACTCCTCTACTTACCACCCGGCATTAAACTTAATCACTGTGGACACCAATGTTATTGCGGTGTCAGTGAATGCAAATCTGAAGGTTGAAACCTAGTATCATTATGACCTGCTTTAACATGTAAAGTTGCCCTCTTTCTTTTGGTTATGTATAATTTTTGCATTTGAAATGGTGACATCATAGTAAAGTGCACATGCTTGATCATTATATAGAGAGCATTTACATTATTTCATGAACCTAAGTAACCTGGAAATCTTATCTACGAATCTATTTTAACCATTTACATAATGGGATGTATTTCACACACTTGGTAGTATACCAAATGATTAATTTGCTAGTGAATTTCTGGTAGCTAGTACACCAAACGTCCATGGCTTTTTAAACGACAAAACCAAGATCCTGTCGTGAAATACATACATGTATCAGGCTCATGTGTTTTAATACTTTCAAGAACTGGTTCCCAGTTGGCATAATAATGGAAGGATAGCATACCTTGTTGCAAGGTACAACCACTCGAATGCTTACTTTAGCTCAGGCACATGCATTGTTATTTAGCATATATGATAAATATGTTTTCATGATTAAAAAAACAAAAGAATTGTGGAAAACTAGAAGGGGGGGTTGAATAGTTTTCCCCTCTTTTTAATTTTATAAAAACTTGGTTTCAAAATGTTGATTCAAATTTATTCAATTGTTTGTTTGAAAAACCTTCAATTAGAGTTTAGTGTGAAAACAACATATAATCAATATGATCGGTTATATATGTACGCTTATGAATTAGTTTTGGAAACTTAGTTTTATGAATGAAGCTTTGGTCGATCTTTATGTGAATACGTTTTCCTTTTGAAATCTTAAAACGTTTTGTATCAAATTATCGATTAAGTTAAACTTGATATGAGAAGTGTTAATAATATATAAGTCCATTAGACAATATCATACAATTTTATATCCTATCACAATATTAACTTGTAACTACACCACAATCAATCATCATGACAATATAAGCAACAATTAACACATATTTGCAAGCATAGATATAATGCGATAAATGCAAGAATGAAAGTAAAAAGATAGGAGAAAGAGGATGCAAACCGGACACGATGATTTATAGTGGTTCGGCTACAAGGACACCTTCCTTGCCCTACTCCACTCCCCGAGTCACCTACTCGAGAGTTTTCTTCACTACTCAACAGGCTCCCTTTTGGCGGAGAAAACCTTACACAACTTTTGCTTACACCATTTAACGACACTAAGCTAAATGTCGAGTTCTAATAGTAGCTAGAACCAATCTCACACCACAACACACCTTCTTCACAACACTACTACTACACTACTTATCACACCTTCACTACTTCTTCTTCACAACACACCTATTTCTTCACGGCTTCATGACTTCTTCATGGCTTCACAACTTCACGACTTCTTCACTACTTCACAACTTCTTCTATACTCCACTACATACTCACACATCTATTACTTCACAACTACATAACTTCTCCACACTACTACTTCTTCACACTACTTCTTACTCACCTATAAACTCACTACTAAGTAAGATCATCTTGATCTACTTATTACATATACAAAGCTCACAACTTTACATAAGCACTAACTACATCTTTGGCTTTATGATGGGGAGGATTCTTCTCTTGCACTTTGAGTTATGAGAGATTGGATCACTTGAAATAAAGATTAATAATCTTATGATCAAAGGGTTTTAGAAGGATGTTTAGAGAGAATTGGATCTGAAAATTTTTGTGCAAAAGGTGAGAAAAATACCAGGTTTGAGGTGGTATTTATAGGAGAAGATTTCTGACAGAGGAGCGTGCCGGTCCCCTTAATTGTATGGCCGATTCCCTTAATTATTAAGGGGGCCGCCCATAATTAAGGGGGCTGCCCTACTGAAACGGCCAGAAATCTTTGTCTTTTCTGGTGAAAGTTTATTTGGTGAAAAACTAACTGATTTTGGTTAAAAATTTGAATTCATATATTTGTTATGAATTAAACATTTTTCTTTAATTACCAAAATTGTTTTTCAAAAAAATATATAACATGTTTATATCATTTTATAAACTTTGTAATGTTTAAATAAAATCCCTTTGATCATAAAATGTATTAGACATTTGTTTGTACATACCTTAAGTGTTTGTTGAGGCAAACTTGAGACTTTGAGATGTCGAGGCTTGTTGACGTAAGAATGCATAGATGAATTGTGATCACAAGTAACTTAAGCACTTTACGTTATATGTTGTAACTTACATCTTTGTCATCATCAAAACATGAAGAGAATGTTTAGATTAAATATCGTAATATTCATGCCAACAATCTCCCCCTTTTTGATGATGACAAACTATGTAAACTATAACTCATAGTAAAATGTATAAGTTACTTGTTTACACTTCTTCTCCCCCTTTTGTCGAAGCAAAAAGGTGGACACTTAGACGAGACTTCAACTACGCTTGAACCCTTGAGAAAGAATGTAAAAGGCGAGCTTGCATCATCGTAAGTGAAGCCTTGATCCTATCAACCTTAATGCTCCCCCTTGGTGTATGCTCCCCCTTGGTGTATACTCCTCCTTGGTGTATGCTCAAAACTAGTTTTGGCTACCAAAAAATTGAGCGATGAAGTAATCCTTCAAAACAAAGTTAGTAGACAAGTGCAAATATATATAATGATGATGATAGGTATATGCATGATACTAATATGGGAACAATATATGGACGTAATAGGTATATGCACTAAAAATATGACACATGTAATTATTGTTTTAAAAACAACAACCTAACTTCCCAAAAAAAAAAAAATTACCATGACTAAAGCTTAAGACATGATAATGATTGGAACCTAATGCAAAGATTCTACCGACATATTTTGGAAAAAGATACCAAAATATATATTCTAAAAGAGAAAAAAATGATAATGATGCGTTCTTTTAAAGACGTAGAAAAATAAAGAAGGATGAGCGTGAATGAAAAGGGAATGTAATGACAAAAGGTTGACAAATATGGTTTAGATTAATATAACATTTGACAAGGGTGGATGATTTGGAATCAAGGGATTTTTAGGTGTTTTGTTGGTTGACGACCGAAAATGGATATGTGAATGAGGTGGTGATGGCTTGACAACACTTGAAGCTTGGATATCTTCTTTGTGTTCTTCACTTGCTAGGAAGTGGAAAAGATGCATTTCATAAAGAAATTCGCTTGACTTTTAGGGGTGTAGATTTAGGAGCGAAAGAGGTTGATTGAGAGTTTGGATGTTGTTCAAGCGAGGGTTTTGGATGAGAACTAGCGAGAAGATACTCAATCCAAGTGAAGTGTTCCTTCAATGAAATGGTTTGTTTTTGGGGAAAGATGCAACAAAGAGAATTGTTGACATATTTTGCAACTTGTTTCAAGTTGTGGGGTGATGAAGGAGTGCTAGAGGGAAGTTATTCCAAGTTGCATTGAGCAAGGTGTAAGGCAAGAAGAGCACTAAGCTCAAAGGCTTCCTTGAGTTCTTCAATGAACTTCAAGTGTTTGGAGAAATGTGATAATGGTGTATTGTGGTTTAATTTAGGGATGGATGGAAGATAGGCTTCATGAGTGGATGGTGTTTTTGTTGAATGAGCATCAAGTGAGAAGCATTGGTGATTAGGTTTGGATTGTTGTTTTAGGATTGTGCATGCTCATCAGGAGAAGAAGCATTGGTGGAACCAAGCATGGGTGTTAGGCTTTGTTTGTGAGATGGGTTATTTGTATAAGCATAAGATTTAGGTATTGGTTGATTTGGAACAACATCACTTGAGCTTTGACATGAGTCAATTTTTCTCCTCCAAATGGGTTTTACGGAGATCTTAGCAACTCTTGAGAGTTTAGATCTTGGGTTGTTGGGGGATGACATGTTTGGTTGGATGATCATTAAGGATGAAGGAGATGTATTTATAGTGTAGGAAAGATGTGGTTTAGGAAGGTAAATTTTGAGGGCATGGAAATGGTGGATGACTCGAGATTGGTAGTATAAAGGATGATTCGGTTTTTCATTTCACATGGGTGGTTTGAGGATGTACTAAAGAAGGGTTATGAGGTTTGAGTGTATGGTAGAAGAATATATGTGAGTGAGTGTGTTTTCCCTTCCCATTAAATTCGTGCTCATCCGGACATAGAGTTAAGCATGTAAAGGTATACAATCAAATCACATAGGAGCAAATAAACATCTAGAAACAACATATATGCGATATGCCATAAATCTAGGAATGAAAGAATCTAATGAGAAGCAAAGTTCATAAAAGTAAACTAGCGTTAGGTATATATAGGAAAAGCAATTTAATCAAGTTGGAGAATGAGTATGAGACTATCACTAGTGGTGCTCAATTCAGGCTAAAAACAACCATTTTTACGGGTTACACACACCCAACTTCTCACATAGAAGCAATTCAACCGTTAGGTTAAATTGAATTTCTAGTCAATAGATTCTCCAGTAGTCATTCTCTTTTTAGAAGAAATTGAGTTCCTAAATTTACCTATCGAAGATTACCAAACATGAAGTTTGCTTGATTCACTAATACTTGGCTTAATGTGACTCAAACATCATGTTTTAATGAAGGTAAATCTAGATGATATATTTTATTCACGATCCTAATAGAGACGTGTTGAATGTTTAGATAAGAGTAAACAAAAAGTTTTAATCTTTTCTTCATGATTTACCGGTTGTTTGGTTTTGATGACATATTACTTGATTTAATAACTGTGCTAAACTTAAGAGTGCACCTTAGCATCTCTTGTGAAATGAATCTCATTAAGATTATTTATCTTAAATGAGTTTGTGATTCTCAAATGATATCAAAACTAGACATTAATATATTTTTAAACAAATATTATTTTCTATGATTTTTGCCAATGTTATATATCATACTTTAACAAGTATTTGAAAAAAAAAATATTTGTTTATGGATTGTGACAAGTTATTTTTCAATTCTAATAACTTATATTATTTCAAAAAGGAAAGTGTAGTGCATTATCTTGTAACACAACCATTCATGCTACAAAGAAAATGAAATACATAGAATATATAGTGTGTATTATTCTTAAATATGTATTTTATCTTGAAGTGACGATTTTAAGTAGTGTGAGCAAAGTTTACATATGTTGTTAGTTTGCTCATGTTTGGTTTTTCGGATATGACACATTTATCCATTGCATTGCAATGTAAATTGCTTGAATATTTCGGACGAAACATCCAAGTCGTCAATCCTACTTCATTGTATATTTTATAAATGTGTTTAAAATGTTATTCTAATATTTGGAACACAATTATTGGACAAGTAGATTCAATATGACATTATCAACACAAGTGTGAGTTATGATCCAATGCATACTCTTTTCATCTACAAAGGATGTAACTATTTTCATATCAATCTAGTGTAATTGAGTATGTAGATTTAAGACTATATCTTTTGTTGTAATTTGATATAATCTTGAAGCTAAACAAATAGCAATCCAATTTCTTGTCCACACTAAAAAATGTGTCAATTAGATTTGATAAATATATCAACCATAATTTGAATAACGAATTGATATAATACCAAGATCTTTCTTGACCCTCACGGACACTCATTTGAAATAAATAAACATTTTGATAGTGTGTTCCATTAATTCTAAGATTATTTATTAGTGAATGCTTGAAAGTTGACTTATTATTTCATGATTGTTATATGTTTTGTTTTTGTGAAAGACTCTTCATTTTTACTTATTATGAACACACTTAGATTTTGAAAATACTTTTTCTTTTATATAACTATTAATGTTTTACAATGATTCAATTTCTCTTATTAAACATCTTAAGGTAAAACAAGCTAATTTGTAGAAAATATTTAAATGTGTTGTGAAGAATAGATTAAATAGTTTGAAATGTTTAGGTGACTAGATTGAACTCATTTACAAGATGTTTTAGTAACATTAAGCCATCTATACCTATATGCAATGCAAGCATATTATAACAATCCTAACGCAAGAAATCTAGCATAAGATCTAGTTAAGTATAAATCGGAAAATTAGCTATAAACTAACAGGGCACATATGCATAGATATACACATAGCTAAACTTCAAATAACAACAATCATTTAATATATTCAATTAAGAAAATAAAATCACAAAGAAGTTCACATAACACATAAAACATTTGTCGTCGTTTTGTGTATTATATACACCAATGTTTACTTAGCTCGAACTTATTTGAAAATAAAATAGTTTCCTCCCCATTCTATAATTTAATTAAGATCAATATTTTGAAAACATAAATATTTAATTTTTCAAAAGTATATCAACTAGGAATGCCCGACTTGAAGGAAAAGGTAAAACAAAAGTTTTACGTTAAAACGAAACACAAATTTTTGATCACCGTATAGTATTTTGGCTTTCTTACTTATTTAAGTTTGTAATGGTTACTTGTAAGTATTTTTAAATGAAAGTAGACTCAATTACCTTTAAAACGCCGGGTGGCACGACTTCTACAGAGTTACGGTTAATTTTATATGATTTTTCAAAGTTTTTGAAAAACTGTCGAGCAGACAGGCGGACCCCTTAAATAATTAAGGGGACCGCCCAGTATTTAAGGGGGCCGCCCATCTGGTACTCAAAATTTCATTTTTTATAAAAAATTGTTTTCTGACTTTTCGGAAAGGTGTGTAACTTTCTGATTTTGATACCGAACATATAACACTTATTTTAAGCATAATATTATTTCGAGCTAGTATAATTAGTATATATATCATCAAAACTAATACAAGTTAATCAACAAAACAATTTTCATATTTAATCCTCCTTAATGGATAATTTGATACATGGATCGTACTCAATTTTTAAAACCATTTGTTTTGAAAATTTGAGCGACGTGGCTCTAGTACCAATTGTGGAAAACTAGAAGGGGGGGGGGGGGTTTGAATAGTTTTCCCCTCTTTTTAATTTTATAAAAACTTGGTTTCAAAATGTTGATTCAAATTTATTCAATTGTTTGTTTGAAAAACCTTCAATTAGAGTTTAGTGTGAAAACAACATATAATCAATATGATCGGTTATATATGTACGCTTATGAATTAGTTTTGGAAACTTAGTTTTATGAATGAAGCTTTGGTCGATCTTTATGTGAATACGTTTTCCTTTTGAAATCTTAAAACGTTTTGTATCAAATTATCGATTAAGTTAAACTTGATATGAGAAGTGTTAATAATATATAAGTCCATTAGACAATATCATACAATTTTATATCCTATCACAATATTAACTTGTAACTACACCACAATCAATCATCATGACAATATAAGCAACAATTAACACATATTTGCAAGCATAGATATAATGCGATAAATGCAAGAATGAAAGTAAAAAGATAGGAGAAAGAGGATGCAAACCGGACACGATGATTTATAGTGGTTCGGCTACAAGGACACCTTCCTTGCCCTACTCCACTCCCCGAGTCACCTACTCGAGAGTTTTCTTCACTACTCAACAAGCTCCCTTTTGGCGGAGAAAACCTTACACAACTTTTGCTTACACCATTTAACGACACTAAGCTAAATGTCGAGTTTTAATAGTAGCTAGAACCAATCTCACACCACAACACACCTTCTTCACAACACTACTACTACACTACTTATCACACCTTCACTACTTCTTCTTCACAACACACCTATTTCTTCACGGCTTCATGACTTCTTCATGGCTTCACAACTTCACGACTTCTTCACTACTTCACAACTTCTTCTATACTCCACTACATACTCACACATCTATTACTTCACAACTACATAACTTCTCCACACTACTACTTCTTCACACTACTTCTTACTCACTCATAAACTCACTACTAAGTAAGATCATCTTGATCTACTTATTACATATACAAAGCTCACAACTTTACATAAGCACTAACTACATCTTTGGCTTTATGATGGGGAGGATTCTTCTCTTGCACTTTGAGTTATGAGAGATTGGATCACTTGAAACAAAGATTAATAATCTTATGATCAAAGGGTTTTAGAAGGATGTTTAGAGAGAATTGGATCTGAAAATTTTTGTGCAAAAGGTGAGAAAAATACCAGGTTTGAGGTGGTATTTATAGGAGAAGATTTCTGACAGAGGAGCGTGCCGGTCCCCTTAATTGTATGGCCGGTCCCCTTAATTATTAAGGGGGCCGCCCATAATTAAGGGGGCCGCCCTACTGAAACGGCCAGAAATCTGTGTCTTTTCTGGTGAAAGTTTATTTGGTGAAAAACTAACTGATTTTGGTTAAAAATTTGAATTCATATATTTGTTATGAATTAAACATTTTCCTTTAATTACCAAAATATTTTTTCAAAAAAATATATAACATGTTTATATCATTTTATAAACTTTGTAATGTTTAAATAAAATCCCTTTGATCATAAAATGTATTAGACATTTGTTTGTACATACCTTAAGTGATTGTTGAGGCAAACTTGAGACGTTGAGATGTCGAGGCTTGTTGACGTAAGAATGCATAGATGAATTATGATCACAAGTAACTTAAGCACTTTACGTTATATGTTGTAACTTACATCTTTGTCATCATCAAAACATGAAGAGAATGTTTAGATTAAATATCGTAATATTCATGCCAACAAGAATAATGGAAAACAATTGCAAAACATTGAGGAAAGAAAGCAACATGTTTGTGACATCTCTTTCTCACTAGAAAAATAATAAAATGTAGTATTAGATATAAGGGATTTGGTCATATAATAGCAATGTACTTTTCTAAATGTACCGATCCGGTACGTAAACTTTAAAAAAGTTGTAGAAATGTAACGAACTTTCATAAGTGTTCCAATTTGGTACATGATGATGACGTGCATCACGTACCAAATTGGAACACTTATGAAAGTTCGTTACATTTACGCAACTTTTTGAAAGTTCACGTACTAAATCGGTATATTTGAAAAAGTACATTGTTATTCTTCGACCCAATCCCTAGATATAATGACTAGCATAAGTAGAAGATAATGACAATCTGAAGCAGTTGGTCTCTTGAATATACATTAGGATAAAGAGGTTTTAAGCAGACACATACATGGTGATTTTGAAGCACGCGATGTATGATCAGCCATACAACAATGACAGAAGTTTTTAAGGCAATACAGACTTGCTCACTTTAGAAGCAGGTTATGATCAAATACGTTACACAATAACAGAGTTTAAGCTGATACAAACATGGCGAGTCTTGAAGCAGATTAAGGCCGATCACGCTGTTGCTGCCGGAGGAGCTTTCAGCACAATTTCAACATTGTCATGAACACCTTGAAGTAGTAGTTCACCATCATATGTCAAGAGCTTGCGCCTCTTGGCTGCTCTAAGTGTCCCAACCAATGCTTCAAATATGTTTGCACATCTATCATCGTGGAAAAGGACACCAAATGTCACCTTCATCAACCAGTTTCATAGTTATAGTTAGCAATTAGAAGTCATTCAAGAGCCATAAAGTACTTAAACAACAACAATACCCAATCCCGCCGGAGTGAGGTATGGGGACTTCACGCTATTAATCATGTTTTAAAATATAATCAGTGAAAAAGAAAAATACTCGTAATTGACAAGCCAGTTGAGTCCAACTTCAGCTAAACATGTAATGATGAAGTGACAATCAGTAGCAAGAGAAACCATGGAGATGATAAATTGCAAGAATTTGAATTAAAGGATTAAGATATGCATTATGCAAATAGCTTCTTCACTTGTCAAAGAATTGTGTACATAAGTCAGTACGTTGATTGTGGATGACCAGAGTTCAAAAATCACAAATTATCAAATGAAATATGGTAGAAGTTTGTGTGACCTTCAAACCTTCGTGTTGTACAAATACTGTTATTCAGCTAAAAAGCAAAGGGCCCATATTCTCTTAAAGCTTATTTATTACAAGAAAGTAGGAAATCGAACCAATAAGCTCACTTTTTGCGGCTAATGAGCTTATCAATTTGATCTTACGAACTTAGATAAGCCATAAGCAAGTTTATAAGCTCCAAATCCCAAAAAAGTAAGCTTATCTCATAAACCCGGTAAATGAGCTAATCCAGACATCCCCTATATCTACAATATGCACTGAGCTAACAAGTGTTATTTGCAAAAGACCTACGCCTTTTCGCCAACTGAAACATTCGACCATCATATAACAATAGTATAAGATCTAAGTTAGAAAGAGCAAATAATTCAGCATTAACACATTTGTAACAATTATTTCAAATATTATCAGATCGATAACAATTCACAACATATGTAACAGATCAACTATAAGGCAAGCTCAAGTACACTAGATCTGCACAAATTAATGCAAAATAAAAAAGAAGTATGCAAGTTTTGAGCTAATAATTTAAAGGGTATTATTACCTTGTAAGAGCCATCTGGTTGCTTAGTGCCAAGACGATGGATCTCTACTTTGAGTTTCTCAACTTCTTCTTCTACATTCATTTTGCAGCTTTGTTTTGTTCTCACGTTTCAGTTGTAGTTTAGCTGTGAGTTATCTATACTCTATAGTCCCGGTTTTAATCAAAGTCAAATTGACTTGAAGAAGGTTTGACCGGAGGTGACTAAAAGTCAAAAGTATTTGCTGATCCGTTATATGTTCTAGGCCCATTTATTATGTTATGTCTTTCAGCCCAATGTTGGCTTATTTATCAGAAAAATGATTTGTATGCTTAAGACCTAAACCTAAAATTAGACCTAAAGATATGATTAGTAGATTTGAAAAATTAATTGGTGGGAAATGATGAAATAGAAAAAGTGTATGACACTTGTCAGAATGGTGTAGGTCTATTAGTAGGTCTCATTGTTAGGTCTAAATATCATAACTCTCCTATTTCTCAAGTCAATCTTTATTATACTACTACATTAGTACATTATGGATTTAGGTTGTTTTTTTTCTTCCTTAGCTAAGGGTTCATGTAAGTCCCACTTCTATATTAGTTTCTTAATTGAGAGGACATGATAATTTAAGCCTTGTGGATATAGACCATGGATTTTTATGGGCCCTAATAATAATATTAAATGGTATCTTTTAGCTAAGAGAAAAAAAAGAAACACCCCCATAGTATTATATAAAGACGATTATGCTAATTTATACTACTATATAATGCATCTAATTTCAAACTTAACTCCTAACCAAAAATTAAGATAAAGAGCTCCAATTATGAGGTGACATGTGTCACTTCTCAACTAACTCCAAGTCTAACTCCTAACCAAAAATTAAGATAAGGAGCTCCAATCATGAGATGACATGTGTCACTTCCCAACTTAAATTTCATCTTTATTTCAAATTGAAATATCTTTTTATCTATTTATTTTTTTTATGATCTAATTTCACCATATTTTTTAAAATTTTATGCTTTTTAATTCAACATCCATTTTGATATATTTTTATGAGTTTTTAGTTTTTGCATTTTTAGTGGGTTTATTTTTATTAATTCAAATTTTTACCACTTTAACCTTTATTTCAATCAATACAATCTTGATTCGACAAAATCATATACTTTTGGGGGGAGTGTTTGATGGGTAAGAGATTGCGAGGGTCTTTCTATATGCGAGAATAATAATCACGGGAAAGCAACGGGTAATATATATATTCGGAGTGTTGTGAAACGAATTCATTAAGCGGGTAGGGAATTGCGGGGAAAAGTTGGCTATCAATTCGTTTACTATATTATAATATAACTATATTTATCGCCGCCGCTGTGCGCGGGTATCCAACTAGTAATAATAACATTTCAAAATGGGATTACATGAATAAACTTAGGTCGACAGATTTAGTGACCATTTCATTTAATGAAGTGTACGAATTGTTTTACAATGGAGTTTCTGAGTATAGTCCATTTTCTTGGGGCCATATGTTAGGCTATTTGAAGATACATATGAAGGAGCCAATATTATGGATCTTGGCCTAACAATGATTTTGGAAGGGTATGATGATTTTGTTGTTTGCTGTTGCGTTTTCATTTTCAATTTCTTGTTTTGTAGGAAAAGAAAGAGGGGTTACTATTTCTACAAAATAATTGAAAAAATAAAAAGCGTGTTTAATTAGAGAAACATGCATTTTTGTTTTCTATTTTGCAAAACTAGAAAACATGTTCAAGTGTTGTTGTTTTCTATCTCAATTCTCTATTCACCTTTGTAATATTATAAAGGCAACTTCGAAACTCAAAAACAAATATTATAAACTAACCAACTAAATTATAAAATAACTAAAAAAAAAGTCTAATACGAGAAAATAATGAATTAAATAAGTAAAATTTAACATCAAATAATATGAAAAAATCTTCAAACGACTACAACTCGACTTAAAAACAGTAAATTCGACACACAGTAAAATTTCCTATTTCATTCGCTTTAATACGTGTTTATCTGTTTTTGCATGTTTATATCCATTTTGCACGTTGTTATACGTTTTCGTCCATTTTTATACGTTGACGTCCATTTTCATCCGTTTTTATACGTTTTCGTTCGTTTTTATGCGTTTCATACATTTTATGCGTTTTTTACGTTTTCATACGTTTTACACATTTTTGTCCCTTTTTATACGTTTTCATCCGGTTTTTATACGTATTTATGCATTTTTTACGTTTTCATACGTTTTACACATTTTTGTCCCTTTTTATACATTTTCATCCGGTTTTTATACGTATTTATGCATTTTTTACGTTTTCATACGTTTTACACATTTTTGTCCCTTTTTATACGTTTTCATCCGGTTTTTATATGTATTTATGCGTTTTTTAATGTTTTTATGTTTTTATATGTTTTGTACGTTTTCATCCATTTTTGTATGTTTTTAAGCGTTGTCATCAGTTTTTATCTGATTTTATACGAAATGTACATTTTTATACGTTTTTGAACTTTTTCATGCATCTTTATTTGTTTTTTTTACGTTTTCATCCGGTTTGTACGTTTTAGTACATTTTCATTCATTTTTATACGTTTTTGTCTGTTTTTATACATTTTAATCAATTTCCCACTTTTTGCAACAAAAAACACACATTAATAGCTTTCCCATCATATATCACACACTATATTCGAATTATATATTATATCAGTTCATACGTGAAACTTCTATAATCACATGTGAGAACAACACATGTAGTAAAATCACATGTGATTGAGATTACATGAGGTTAAAATCAGATGTGATTTGATATGTTTAATCCAACTTTGATAAATTAACTGGACTAATTTAAAATTCCAAATAAATGTGTTATATATGGTCGAAAAGCTATGAATATCTAGTTTCTAAGGAAAAAAAAGAAAAAAAAAAAGTGAATCTTTTAAAATATTGTAGAAAAAGTAATTTTCATTCTATTATATGTTTAGATATTCGAATATTCAAGTTAGTGTTATCACATGCAATAACGAAAAAAATAGACAAAAGAAATGAAAAAAAAAGAAAGGGAATATCAAAGTGCCCGTTTATAAAAAGATAATTAAATGTTTGTCGCGATAATGTAATTTTTTTCGCTTAAGGATTAGCGGTTTAAGAGATATTAATTTTAGAAAAAGAAATGGCGAAAGTGGGATTGTTATCTAATTAAAAAGTAAATTGCTATGATTGATAAGGATATGCACAATGATGACCAACGGCGACCTTCATTTGCCTGCCACATCAGTTTTATTTTTAAATTAAAATATTTTAAACAACAAATTTAAACTTCATTAATAATAAAACTTAAACATTACAATACTTGGAATAATAATAAAAATATTACAAAGACAGCTAACAACGTAAACTAATAATCTAAGTTATACATTTACTTGATTGGTGCCATCATATCCATAAGTTCACGTTGTTGTCGCATGGGCAAATTTGGGCCGATTGCTAAATTGTAGAAAACTATGTCTTGGTCCCATTTCGTTTTTCCATCAATTCAATTTGCCGATTGGAGCTCACTTTTCTGCATTTCCAACTCCTCTTGTCGCCGAATTCTTGCCTCTTCAATCTCCATCTCTTGTTTCCTCAACTTTATGTAGTCCTCTGTGATCTCTTTTTTTTCCCGATTTTGTCAACTTGTAGTTGAAGTACTTCTCAACTAATGAACTAACAAATGTAGGTGCATCACGAAAGGAGGCGCATGATTTCATCTTGGATTAGTCACGACCAACTGGTCGTGATTCTCGAGTCTCTTTCTCCTCAGAATCATCCATGTTGTGCAAATTCAAACCACCTTTTTTTTTTTACCCCAAGGTGGTTTTCGAAGCCTTGGATTTCTTCCGACCCCTTCTGTTATTGTAGAAAGAAGGCATCTCAATATCCTTCCAACCAACATGATCCTTCAAAATTTTCCAACACTCCTCAAAGGTAAACTCATGATTGTGAATCAATTGGTATTCTTTACAAGCTTTTTGGTACGAATCGAGGTCATTCTTACCACCTTTGTGATTCTTCTCGATATTCTCCATAATTGCACAAAATGCACCAACCCTACAACGAACCCTATTCTTTCATTTGGTCACGATCGAGTCGCACGTTCTATTTGAACCAGTTTCATTTTTAAAGTATTGTATCACCTCATCCAAAAATTCCGCCCTGTTGATGGTGTTCCCTCTCCTGGAATTTTTCGACATATAAGTCCAACCTTTACACAACGCGACCTCTTCCGCCTTTGTCCATGGTTTGGGCTTTGGCTCTTCGGTTGCGACTGTTAATACAAATATCGCCTAAAAACGTTATTTATATTTTACGATCTTTGCTAAGTTTTGTTAACGACAAAGCGTAAACTTTAGTTTTTAGTAAAACATACTTTTAGTTTAAAGACTTGCATAATTAGACATTTGCTACATTTACATTTCTTATAAAACACAACACTTTTTATATTTCTTAAAATAGAAAAACATTACATTTACTTATTGCTTAAAATAGTAAATGTTAACATCACATCATGCATTTATGGTAAGTTTGTGTGTTTGACTTCCCATAACCTCTTACACATTTTTGGAAGCATTATACATTGATTCAATGTGTATTTGACTAGAAATAAGTTGATGTGACATTGGTTGGTTTGGAAAGATTTATTGCAAAACCTTCTGTCAGCCTGGCGGAACCCTGGAGGTACACGGGCGGAACCCATCTGAGGGTTCCGCTGTATCCGCCAGAGCTGCTGAAGATCTTGCTATAAATACCAAGCCATTTGTTAGAATTTGGCTTTATCACTTCTCATTACATTTTACACACACATTCATAGCATTCATCTAACCCTTTAACATTTCATTTTGTGTGAAGTTTCTTTTGTAGCAAAGAAGTTCACAAGTTCATATAAAGTTACAAGTATTCAACACAACGTTGCAAGACTTGTTAACTTAGCATCGTGTAGACTTTGTGTAGTTTACACTTCATTTGATTGTGTGTTTTCAGTTGTGATCGGTTAGTATTTTAGGCCTTAAAATACATAGTGTGGCGGGAGTTATTGTACCCTTGTAAAAGAACTAACGGGAGTGGTTGTACCCTTGTAAAAGAACTCGACATCTAGCTTAGTGTCGGTAATCGTGTAAGCGACGTGTAAGGTTTTCTCCGCCGGTGAAAGGAGCTTGTTGACTAGTGAAAGAAACTCTCGAGTTGGATACTCGGGGCGTGGACGTAGGGCAAGGAAAAAGAGTCCTTGTAGCCGAACCACGATAAATAATCGTGTTGTGGTTTGATCGTTTCTTTCTTTATACTTGCATGTTATATATTGTCTTTGTGTTCATATCTTTGATTAAACGGAAAGTTTCAAAAGATAATTAAACAAAAAACTGGTAAAACTATTCAACCCCCCTTCTAGTTTTCCACAATTGGCATCAAGAGCTACGTTACTCAAGCTTTTAAAATATATTGTGTTTTAAAACTTGAAACGATCCATGGATTTTGAAAATTACAAAGAAGGGCAATCTATGCAAAGACCACCACTTTTTGAAGCAAATGGTTTTATATATTGGAAAAACCGATTTGAAACTTACGTGAAATCTAAAGATATAGATTTATGGTATATAATCATTGATGGTGATAATATAGCTACGAATAGTAAAGATGAAGATCAAAAGAAATTGATTGCTAAAAATAATGAAGCTAAAATGATGCTTTACAATGCTTTGCCTAAGAAAGAATATGAAAGAATCTTTATGTGTAAAACCGCCAAAGAAATTTGGCAATCTTTAATAGTCACTCATCAAGGAAACTCACAAGTTAAGGATAACAAAATTGATCTTCTTGTTCAACAATATGAACAATTTGTTATTCCCGAAGATGAGATTATTGATAGTGCATTTGCTAGGTTTAACACTATTATTACTTCACTTAAAGCACTTGATGAATCTTTTTGTAGCAAGAATTTTGTCAGGAAATTCCTTAGAGCACTCCATCCGAAGTGGAGAGCAAAAGTGACGGCAATTGAAGAATCCAAGGATCTTTCAAGCATGTCACTTGACAAGCTAATTGGAAACCTCAAAGTTCATGAAATGGTAATGGAAAAAGATTCAGAAATAGTTAAAGGCAAGAAAGAAAATGTTAAGTCCATTGCCTTGAAAGCTGGAGTCCAATCAAGTGATGATGAAGAATCTAGTTCGGATAGTGATGATGAAGAATATGTCATGGCCGTTAGAGACTTCAAGAAGTTCTTTCGTAGACGAGGGAAGTTTGTAAGGCAACCTAAAGATGACAAGAAAACCTTCCGAAAAGATCGTGATGATAGGAAAGGAAAGGTTGAAAGGAAATGCTTTAGGTGTGGAGACACAAGTCATCTTGTAGGAGAATGTCCAAAACCACCCAAAAGCAAGTCTCAACAAGCTTTTGTGGGTGGTGCTTGGAGGGACTATGAAGAAGATGACGATGAGCCGAAGAATGATGAAATTGCTCTCATGGCTCACGACTCAAATGAGGTACTCTCCGACTCATCTTACTCTTCTATTGATGATGACACCTTACAAAAAGAATATAACAAACTTTGTGAATTAAGCTTAAAAATCATAAACAAAAATAAATTTTTGAAAACTAAAAAGGAGTTTTTAGAAAATGAAGTTTATGAGTTAAAAGAAAAAGTTAAGAGATTAGAAAAGAGTAAAGGTATTGACACATCGTGCAAATTATGTGAAGAGCTTAAACTCGAAATTGAGAAACTTAGAACTACTCAAGATGATCTAATAAAACAAACCACAAAGTTTAAGAAGTTCGATAAAAGTATTTCTTGTGCGGATGAAATTATGAAACTTCAAAAGTCACCATTTGATAAAACATGACTAGGTTTCATGAAACTAGAAACTTCAAAGAGTCAAATGAAACAAGAAAAGAAAGCACAAGAAACTAACAAAACTGCTACAGCAGCCCGCGGAACAGACGGAACTAGGGTTCCGTCCCCGTTGAACCCAAAGGCTCCGCCGGGTCTGCAGCAGTGACAGCTTCCACGTCGGATCGTTCAAAATTTGTTAAAGTCACATATAAAAATGAAACAAAACCTGCTATTAAAACTGGAGTAGGACTTAGTAAAAACGAATTTAGAACTAGAACTACTCAACCGAGACCTAAGACTCCTATTCCCAAACGCCCATTTCTAAAGAGTAACTACAACACACGACCAAACTACCAACATGTTTGGAACCAAAACACTCCTGGACATTACCAAACTCCAAAATACATGTCATGGAACCCTTATGTTCTATTTTCATACTTGGATCAAGTTAATGGTATGTTTAACCAAAATGGACCCATGAAAAATTGGGGACCAAATGTTTAAGTGCTTTTCATAAAATAGGTGTGCCTCAAAGTATGTTTGGAACCGGATGAATGGATTAAAGATAGCGGTTGTTCAAGGCACATGACGGGTAACAAAAGCCTCTTCTCAACTTATCACAAATGTGATGGAGGTAACGTTACGTTTGGTAGTAAAGCTAAGAGCAAAATCATCGGAAAAGGTACAATCTCTCATGACTCCCTTTTTATAGATGATGTAGCTCATGTTGATAACTTAGGTTTTAATCTCCTTAGTATTAGTCAACTTTGCTGTAATAAGTATAACGTCTTTTTTAGTGAAAATGGAAGTAAAATACTTAAAGATGGCATAACCATAGCCAAGGGTGTTCTTAAGAACAACGTGTATGTCATGAAGATGGATCAAACATCTAGAGATAAACTTTGTCTTACTACATTAGATAAATCTTCAACTTTATGGCATAGACGTTTAAGACACGCTAACATGAGACTTATACAAAACCTCTCCTCCAAAGACCTAGTTCGAAACCTACCTAAGTTGAAATATGACCAACACTTTTGTAACGCTTGCAAAGTCGGTAAACAAGTCCATAATAGCCATAAGGCTAAAAACTTGGTTTCTACATCTAGTTGTCTAGAACTTTTGCATATGGATTTATTCGGTCCATCCGCTATACAAAGTTATGGAGGTAACTTCTATACTTTGGTCATAGTAGATGATTACTCAAGATATACTTGGACAAAATATTTGAAAAGTAAAAATGAAGCTTTTGATAAATTTGAGATTCTAAGTAAGAAAATTCAAAATCAAGTAGGGTCTAGTATTGTGTCTATTAGAACGGATCACGATCGTGAATTTGATAATGAATTTCAATTTGGAAACTTTTGTGATAAAAATGGTATTACTCATAACTTTTCGGCTCCACGTACTCCTCAATCTAATGGTGTAATAGAACGTAAAAACCGGACCTTGCAAGAGATGAGTAGAACAATGCTTAATGAACAAAACATTCCACAAAAGTTTTGGTGTAACGCCGTTGACACATCAACGTACATTTTAAATCGAGTCTTAATTAAACCATTTTTTAATAAAACTCCTTATGAACTATATAAAGGTAAAAAGCCTACATTATGATACTTTAGAGTGTTTGGGAGTAAATGCTTTATTCTTAACACCAAGGACTATCTCACCAAATTAGACCCAAAGTCTTATGAAGGTGTATTTCTTGGATATTCACAAAATAGTAAAGCTTACATTGTTTTAAACAAAGAAACCTTAAGAGTCGAGGAATCGTTAAACGTAACATTCGACGAGAGTCCACCTCCCTCTAAGACATCACCTTTGGTAGATGATGACTTAGTTGAAAGTCAAGCTATTGAAAATCAAGTGATCTTAGAAAAGGACAAGGAAGATGAACCATTAAGCAAAGAAATTGTTAATGTTAAACAATCCAAAAGTCATCCATTAGATAATGTCATAGGAAAAATTAATGAGAGAACACTAAGATCTAAAGCCCAAAATGAAAGTAACGACTGTTGTTTCGTGTCAACCATTGAACCGAAAAACATTAATGAAGCCATAAATGATGAGTCTTGGGTAATAGCCATGCAAGAAGAGTTAAACCAATTTGTTAGGAATGATGTATGGACATTAGTTCCTCAACCAAGGAGTCAAACAATAATTGGAACAAAATGGGGTTTTCGTAATAAAATGGATGAAAATGGAATTGTGTCTAGAAACAAAGCTAGGCTAGTAGCACAAGGATATAATCAACAAGAATGCATTGACTACGATGAAACTTTTGCTTCGGTTGCTAGGCTCGAGTCAATTAGAATCTTACTTGCATATGCATGTGCACACAATTTTAAACTCTTTCAAATGGATGTCAAAAGTGCATTCTTAAACGGGGTTATAAATGAAGAAGTGTATGTTGCTCAACCACCGGGCTTCATCGATTTTGAAAAACCTAATCATGTTTACAAACTTAAAAAGGCTCTTTACGGACTTAAGCAAGCTCCAAAAGCATGGTATGATCGACTTAAAACCTTCCTAGTTGACCATAGGTATACCATGGGCTTAGTCGATAATACTCTCTTCACTAAGAAGAAAGGTTCACATATTATCATAGTCCAAATCTATGTTGATGACATTATATTCGGATCAACTTGTCAAGAATTATGCGACGATTTCTCAAAAATCATGCATGACGAGTTTGAAATGAGTATGATGGGAGAACTCAACTTTTTCCTAGGACTCCAAATTAAACAACTAGAAGATGGTATCTTCTTTAACCAATCCAAATACATTAAGGACATGCTTAAGAAATTTGGTCTAGAAGATTCGAAACCAATCAAAACGCCCATGTCTATGGAAACAAAACTCACCAAGGATGAGGAAAGTGAATCCGTAGATAGCACTAAATATAGAGGTATGATTGGAAGTCTACTTTACCTAACGGCTAGTAGACCCGACATTATGTTTAGTGTTTGTCTATGTGCTCGTTTTCAAGAAGATCCTAAGACAACTCATCTCGAAGCCGTTAAAAGGATTTTTAGATATATTAAGGGCACTACATATTTAGGTTTATGGTATCCCGAAGGAACGGGAATAGACACCATAGTGTATGCCGACTCGGATCATGCCGGTGATTATGTTGATAGAAAAAGCACAAGTGGTATTTGTACTTTTGTTGGACATTGTCTCACCTCATGGTTCTCTAAGAAGAAAACGACTCTCGCTATCTCAACAACGGAAGCCGAATACGTTTCGGCCGGAAAGGCATGTCAACAAGCTCTTTAGATGAAGCAAGCTCTTGTCGACTACGGAATTCAACTTAACGACATCACCATTCTTTGTGACAACAAAGGAGCCATTGATCTTAGAAAAAATCCAGTTCAACATGCTCGTACCAAACATATTGAAATCCGTCATCATTTCCTTCGTGATAACGTTCAAAAAGGAAACAACTCAATTGAGAAAGTTTCTTCCGAAGACAACATAGCCGACATTCTCACAAAACCTCTTAAACGAGAACCTTTTAACCTTCTTAGGCTAGGCTTAGGACTCACGGAACCTACATTGTAGTTCTAGACATTAGACAAAAATCACAAAAATCAAAACAAATCAATAAGTCTTTTTCTCAGCAGTGTCGGCGGAACCCTCAGCCATAACGGGCGGAACCCTCTTTTTCGTTCCGCAGTATCCGCCGACCTGTAGAACACTTTTCTTAGTTTATATTAAACCAAACACCCATTATCTCATACCACCACTTCCAAAATACTACTATTCACTTCACCATTCATCCACACCTACGAATTTTTGGTCCTTCCTTCATTCACATTGCTCATCAATCATCATTGTAAGTATTCTAAACATGATTACACTCCTGATCTGAGTCTAGGAATTCTATTTTTGCACAAAAACAAAAACTTGGGGTTATGCTTTAACTTAAGAAACTCATGCATAAAATTAGGTGCTTGATAAAACTAATCATGTTTCCCATAGTTAGGAATTGCATTATTATAAGTTATTAACATGTTTACTAAAACACCCCATGTCAAATTATTGCAAAAATTTCTCGCAAATAGGACAAATATTTTTTCGTCTCACATTGTGAATACAAAATCAAACCGTTATGTTCAAAAACATCACTTGCATAATGTCTCTTGAATGCTAAAGGAAATACATAACCAATATGTATTTTCGGGTACATTCAAACGAAGCTACATTGAACTAGGAGCGCTTGGGTTATCTTTTGTTGTATAAACAAAACTTGCATTCTAAAACGTTTTGAGCATCAAAATGAGTCAAGATAACCGCACCTCAACATTGTTTTCATATAGGCACACACTAGAACGTCCACACTACAATAGTCGTTTACTTGGACTAAAATGTGAAATTTTGTTTTTCTAGGAATCATCATGCCTCCTCTAACCCATTACGACCACAAGGACACCATTAAGTACCTACCCAAACACCACAAAACCAAAGGTCTTACTCCATCTCAAATCGATGTTTTCAAAGCCTTAGAAAAGCGTTATGTCCACGAAGGTAGAACCATTGACCCATCCTTCATAGAAGGTACAAACCTACCTATGGAACTTGCAACCATCAACTTTGATTGTCTCATAGAAATCAATGAGCCTATTTGTCCTAGGTTTATTTTAGAATTCTATGCATCCGTCACTCTCTCCACGGATGAGTATGGTCGCATGTCTATTAACTTTAGGGCTAGTAGTCATCAATACTCCTTCACTCTCGAGGAATTTGCTCAAATCCTAGGTGTCCCAAACCGTGGTACTTGCATCTACTCCGACAAGCATTCCCTCTCAACTCTTGACACACTCATTGACCGAATCCATCCCTATGATACCCCTCTCGTGTCCAAGGATGAACTTCGTGACCACCTCTTCATTAGGACCACCAACACTAGGAGAACCCGTACGGGAAATGAGGTCGATAAGGACCCATATGGTATGGAACTCAATGAACTCAAGCCCCAATTCAAGAAATGGGAAGAACTCCTTAGAGCCAATGTCATTAGCACCATAGGAAACCGGGATCATACCAATGTTTGCCTTTGCTACATGCTCTACTCTTTGTCCGTTAGGCAACCCTTCAACCTTTCCTACTACATGGCCAAGAGAATGGCCGACATTCCCGTGCAAGGCACAACAGCTATGCCGTATGGAATACTCTTGACCCATCTCTTTAGGTTCATCTCCCCCATTCCACCAACTCCTAGAGGTCTTCGCCTAGACTACTCTCTCATTCCACAAACTTTTGTCCCACTAAGTTATAAGATAGTCTACAAAGCCCAAGGAAAACGTCCTCATCCTCCTACCTCCTCATCATCATCCTCAATGAGTGAAGATGAGACTTTGCCTAACTCTAGGCTCCCACCTCTAGAATACCTTTTTCAACTTCCGGATATTCCAAATGAGTCGGCGGAGTTCAAGCAAACAAAGGGGATGTTCAAAAATCTCAGGAGATTCCTTGGAAAGCTCAAGAAGAAGATTGACCGTCAATGAGAGTGGGTGTGTAGGAGTATTTGGCACTAGGTGCTATTTGAACAATTTGGTCATTTTAAACAATTTGTGTTATGTATTTGTGGTGGGTAGGATATTTGGTACTATTTGGAACTTGTATGAACTAACAATGATGCAGGACGATAACATTTGGCATGTTGTCAAATTTTCAAGAATATGTAAAATTTCACTAAGTATAGTGAAATTCGCTAGCCCCCGGTCAAAGTCCAATGGTATGCGTGTTTACATGTCCAATTTTTGCATTTCCTAACCAGATATGAATTATATTTTTGTTTTTAGGAGTTTTTGAAAAATTTGAAAATCGTCTCGCGGGTCAAAAACTTGGACTGCCTTGTTTTTCAGGCCTGGCGGAACTGGCGGCACCCTAAAATGGGTTCCGCCAGTGTATTTTTCTGGAATTCTAGAATTTGCCCAACGGATCAGACGGAACCCTCAGATGGGTTCCGCCTGTGTAGTCTCAGGGTTCCGCCAGTAAACCTGCAAAAAAAATTTATTCTCGACATTTCAACTTCCACTCAACAACAAATCATCCTTTTTAGATAGAAACCCATTCCCTACTATTTGTTAAGCACATTAGGGTCTTTCTCATCCTATAGAACTCATAGAAAACCATTTCCCGCCAAATTTCAAACTTAGCCATAACCACCTCAAGGAACCTTCACCCATAAAGGAAGGAACCCTTCCAAAGGTTCCTTGCAATCCGTGAAACATACACCTTCAACAAATTTGCCAAAACCACTAAGCATTTAGTGCAAATCTTTGTCTTCTTCCTTCACCATTTTCATTGGATTGACTTCTAATGATTTGACAACCCTCATTAAACTTCCAAATCATTAGAAACCTCCATTTTTGTATGGTTAAACATCAAATCCAAATACTCCTTCCCACACTTCTTCACCTCTATAAATTTAACCATCTTAGAACACCCTCAAATCACACCATCACCATCACAATCTCTGATCCTAAACCTCTAATCAACCATTTTTACAATGACAAAGTCAACAATCACCTCTCAACCATCTCGACCCGTTCGGAGAACCGCACGCATAAGTGTCAAACCACTTTGGTCAAACCACACAATCAACTTAAGTTCCTCATCCTCGGATGAATTCTCCTCACCCATAAAAAATGAACATTTTCTAAACCTTGTATCTCCATCTCCATCACCCAAAGGACCGAATGAGCTCACTACTCCACCACCAACAAAATCACCCATTGACCCAACTCCACCAAGTGCACCAATCCAAACATCCAAAACTCCATCACCATCAATAGTACCTAAACTTGAACCAATGGAGTTATTTGGGTCTCCTCCAACATCACCACATCCTTTTGTACAAGATCTCAATGATCTTCCACCAAGATCAACAAATCCACCACCTTTGAAAAACCAAAACCCAAGGCCATTGCTTGATCAAAATGAGCCTTTTGTCCACAACCAACCACCACAACAAGAGTACCACCACCCAAAACCATTGTTGTTTCACCCTATATTCAAAGACATCCGCGGTCCTCTATATGGAGAACCTAACTTTGAACACCATGATCACCCAACACCTCCACATTCCCAATCCCAACTCTTTGAGTCTTTCTTTCCTTCTTATGAGGAAATTCAAAGCATGGTCGAAAATAACCTCCATCACGCAATGGAATTTCAAACGACCTTGCTTGACTCCATTTCAAACCCATCCTCCAATCAAGAACCCAAAACCAACCCACCACCACCACCATCATCAAACGACCCGTTTCCACCCACTCATCACCATGTTTGCTCATAATGTGAGCAAATGGTCAAAATAGGTGAAAGCATCAAGATGTTGCTTCACCAATTTCAAGATGAAACCCGCTTTGCTATACAACACATCATCGAACGTTTGGATGCTCTTTCCCACCCAAACAAATCCTAGACCAAGTTTGGAGGCCTTTTGCCCCATTTAGGAAATGTCTTGAATGACTTCTACTTATAGAAGTAGGATTTTATTTTACTTTTATTTCTTGGTTATTTTCTTATCTTTTATTTTTATTTTTAGAAGTAGGAGGATATTTTTCATTTCTTGTCTTTGACTTTTAGAAAGTCAAATTTTACTTGAAATGACATCTTTTACTACTATCTTATTTGCATTGTTGGTTGATCATATATGACTTGTGATTGTGGTTGCTTATAGTCTCATATAGTGTGGTAACTACAAGCTTGAATATGTGTCATTATCACCAACTAACCATTTTTTTGTAGGTTCAAAATCCATGTTTCCCATCTTGGCACTCCTTTTAGGGGGAGTATCGACCAAGGGGATCAAGTGCATAGTTCCGCTTCGCTACTCTTCTTTTTGTTTCGACAAAAAGGGAGAGAAAGATATATTAACTTATAAACTTAAAATGATTTTCATCACTTAAGTAAAACAAGTTTAATATAACATTTTTTTTAAGTCTTAACAATAAAATTTGTGAGTTACTTAAAAACAAAGTTTATGTTTTGTCATCAACAAAAAGGAGGAGATTGTTAATACAAATATCGCCTAAAATCGTTATTTATATTTTACGATCTTTGCTAAGTTTTGTTAACGGCAAAGCGTAAACTTTAGTTTTTAGTAAACATACTTTTAGTTTAAAGACTTGCATAATTAGACATTTGCTACATTTACATTTCTTATAAAACACAACACTTTTTATATTTCTTAAAATAGAAAAACATTACATTTACTTATTGCTTAAAATAGTAAATGTTAACATCACATCATGCATTTATGGTAAGTTTGTGTGTTTGACTTCCCATAACCTCTTACACATTTTTGGAAGCATTCTACTCTGATTCAATGTGTATTTGACTAGAAATAAGTTGATGTGATCTTGGTTGGTTTGGAAAGATTTATTGCAAAACCTTCTGTCAGCCTAGCGGAACCCTGGAGGTACACGGGCGGAACCCATCTGAGGGTTCCGCCGTATCCGCCAGAGCTGCTGAAGGTCTTGCTATAAATACCAAGCCATTTGTTAGAATTTGGCTTTATCACTTCTCATTACATTTTACACACACACATTCATAGCATTCTGTTAGTGCAAATATTACGATATTTAATCTATACAGTCTCGTTTGTTTTGATTGATGACAAACGTATAACTTGATACATAATGTAAAATGTACAAGTTACTCGTAATCATATTTTGTCTCAACATCTCTCAACGTCTCGAGTCATCGTATGCTACAACACAGGTTCGTACATGTTTGTTATGTGGCATTATGATCAAACCCCTTAGAATGACTAAAATACTTTAGGAGTCTTTAAGTATTTTAGGTGTCAAAGTACATTTTAGGTGTTAAATAGAATAAGTGTCACATTAGATGTCTAGATAATATTAGTAAGTTTACAATATATAAAAATGTGTCTTGTATCAACATAAGTACATAAAACATTTTTAGTAACTTACTAAATATTATATAGCTAGCTAATATATTTTTTTTATACAAGTAATTTACCTTTTTAAGTTAATATATACATTTGTCTAAATGTATTTTTCATAAAATGGGAAATTATATTTGGAAATGACTTGGTCAAAGAGCTTGTAAGATGTGTCATAGTCCTTGTAAGTTGACTAGGAAACATATATGTCTTGTCTTGTCAACATTTAGTTTCAAGTATATGCATATGTCTTGTCAATGTTGACTCTAATAGTAACCCATGGTTTTGGAACATGGTTTATAGAACATGGTTTTGGAAAACTTCTTTACTTGTTTTGCCTATAAATAGAAGTTCATGTTTTACTTAAGATGTTGATGAAAAGATGAAAAACACACACACACACATAGATAAGTAGGAAACCATGTAGATCACCCTTTCTATAATGATCATAATGCTTCTAACATTCATCTTTGTTGTAAGCATACCATACTTCATGATCCACCAAGAAGGTTATAAGATCTTGAAGTCACCATTCATTCAAGCATTCCAACATATGAAGATTCAAGGTTACTTGACATCCTCAATGATTGAAGACTTCTTATTCAAGAAGTTCATGTAGATTAGTCATTCATATCCATTAGACTTTTATGTCTTGGATCATCATTGTATCATCACAATATAGATTAGATGGTTTATGTGTTTGTGCCATAAAACACAAGGTTTTTATGTTGGGCCACAAAACATAGCGGGAGTGGTTGTACCCTTGGTAAAGAACTCGACATCTAGCTTAGTGTCGGAAATATTGTATAGGCGATGATGGGAGTGGTTGTACCCTTGTAAAAGAACTCGACATCTAGCTTAGTGTCGGTAATCTTGTAAGCGACGTGTAAGGTTTTCTCCGCCGAGAAGGGAGGTTGTTGATCTAGTGAAGTAACTCTCGAGTTGGGTACTCGAGGAGTGGAGTAGGGCGGAGAGGAGATCCGTGACCGAACCACTATAAATCCTCGTGTTCGGTTTGCACTTTCCTTTTACTTATTGCTTTTCTATATTGTTTGCATTGTGTGATTATTTGTGTTGTGACTTGTTGTTTATGCTTGTCTGATAACTTCTCTTTAGTTTATGCTAGTCATAAACTACACTTAACATATTTCATATTAGAACAAGCTAAGAATGGATATTTGATACAACAAGTAATAAAGTTTTTAAACGGTAACGTATTCACCCCCCATCTACATTTTCACAATTGGCATGAGAGCTTCGTAGATCTTATTTTCGAAACAAATGGTTTTTAAAATGGAGCACGATCCATGTATCAAATTACCATTGAAGCGGAATATAATATGAAAAATGTTTCGTTAAGTATACTTAGAAATTTTGTGGTTAAATGTTACTTTGTATACAAGCTTGAAGGTATCCTTGAAAAATAAACGAAAACATTGCTTAAAATTTGTAAGGGTCAAATTATATGCTTAAAGCTAATTTACGAAAACTACGGTTTTAAAATGAGCGTTTTTGATAACTACAAATTTAGTTAAAAAATCACCTTCGTAAATGTTTAGATAAGTCACATAAGTAGAAATGTTGTTAAATATATGTTTTATATGTTTACTATCAAATCTAGTAAGTCCTACACGTTTTCTTTATGTCAAAATATGAGTTTTAGTGAATCTGTCATCAGACTCCGTGGAACCCTCATCCTCAATGGGCGGAACCCTCAAAAAGGTTCCTTGAAATCCGTTACACAGTTTTTGTCCAACTTCAATAATTCATAACTAATTAACCGTAAGTCCGTATGAGTCGCGCCACCTATCAATTTGAAGGTAATTGTGTCTACTTTCTTTTAAAAATGATGTTATGGCCTAAATCTAAACTGAAGTCAAAAGATTAAACCAAATACTTCAATGTGTTCAAAATATCAAGTTTCGTTTTGACGTAGAAACTCAAACTTTTGAGTTAGGCAATATAAGTTAGTATCCTTTGAACATTGACATTATTTTCTTTGAAACTAAAGAATTTTTTGATATTCATATATACAAAGGAAACTAATCAAGCTTGGCATACATCGTCATATTTAAACGAAAAGTATATTTCTTTTTATGTTATGCTAAATGACTACTTGTTTTAGTTGTATGCTATGTGGTATTTGATTATTGAAAGTTGTGATAGCATTTGTTTATTTGTGATTCATGAGTGTCAATCTTGTCATGATATTCATTTGCTTGTGTGTCTAATTCATGTTTATACACAATAGGATATTTGCTAGATTGTGTGTACTAAGTTGAAAATTTGTGTTTGTATTGCTTATTGATTTAGATATTCTTCCTTGCATATGTTATGTGATTCTTTTGCATATTTCACTTAGGAATGAGAATTAAGTCATACTAATTAAATATCTTGGAATATGGTCACGCGTCTAAATGAGTCACTACATTTTTAAACATGTAGTATCCTTGTAAAATGGTGTTTGATATACATGCTTCTACAATGATGTTTAATGAATGTGTTGGGCTATAAGATAGAAACTCATCTTAGATTGATCATGCAAACTAACCATATCATGTTTGGATGATAACATTTGGTTGTTATCAATTTTCCATGTTTGGCTTAATTTCTATTTATGGTAAGCTCATAATCCTCGGCTTAATCTATATGCTAACATGTGTTAGAATATGTGTTTTTGGTTTTAATCTATCACATCTAATTAGGTGCATATGTTCCAAGTATTATTATGATACTTGAACGAGTTTTGGGAGTCAATAAATGTCCATTGTTAAGGAGTGTTTGGCACTACTTGAAATTTGAAGAATTTGGTAGTTAAACAATGTGTTTCATGGATATATGTTTTATCTTTGGACATTGTCTTGTACTAACGGATATGCAGGTAGACAACATTTGGGATGTTGTCAAATTTTCTAGTTTATGGATATTTCACTAAGTATAGTGAAATTCGCTAGCCCCCGGTCAAAGTCTAACGGTTAGAGTTTTTCTATATCCAACTTTTGCATTTCCTAATCAGTACTATATTTAAGTTTTGTTTTTAGGAGTTTTCGAAAAATTTGAAATTCGTCTCGAGGCTCGAAATAGTGGACTGCTTCATTTATGGTGTCTGGCGGATCAGGTAGAACCTTCAAAAGGGTTCCGCCAGTGCATTTTCTAGGCAACCCAGAAATAGCCCAACGGAACACACGGAACCCTCAAAAGGGTTCCGCCCGTGTATTCATAGGGTTCCGCCAGTCCTGCAGATTTCTTTTTAAATTTTCATTTAAGACCCTCACTCAAGATCACTCACTTTCATCTCTAGGATTCTTCTCACTGATGTTCACTCATATTAGGATTAGGACTTATCACTTGCACCTATAGGATAATCATCTATAATAATACTTTCTAAATTTCGCAAGAATGATCCAAGTTACCTTTCTCCATAAAGGAAGGAATCCGAAAACTTGTTCCTTGTAATCCTCGAGCCATTGAGAATTTGTGATCACTACACACACTCACAACATTCTTTCATCCTTAACTCATCCTTCAAGACGATAAATATTTACATCAAGTCATAACTTACTCTTAAGTTATAGATGTATTATCGAGTCTTGTTATCCTTTTATGCTATCCATTCTCAACTAAGTAGGATTGACAAGTTAAGTATTTCGTTCGAAATATTCAAGTAAACTTGACTTACTACCGTAGTCATTAAAAGTCATATCCAAAAAATCAACACCCAAGTATTTTAACAATGTTTGTTAAAACACTCATCACAACTTGAACACTCATCATAGTACTCTCCCAATCAATAGGAACAAAAACAAATGTCAATAGGTTTTCATCCTTAAACATTTAGCACTTAAGTTCACTTGTTCTTTCACCATCATCTCATCACATTCACCTTGTGATATATCTCAGCCCATAAGCTTCACAAACATGAGCAAAACTTCAAGCACCTCACCCGCCAATTGTACCAACCAATAGATCAGAACAAATTAGGATTCATCCTTCTTCACTTTCTACATCTATGAAATTTAAGTACTTCCTTAGCACAATAAACTTCCACATCACCACATCCTTCTTTGGACACACTAGAAGAGCTACCACCTAGATAAACCAATCCACCATCCTTACCTTCATTTGAATCCATTGAGTGCATTGCTCAAAAAGCCCTTTTTCTAAACACTCGTTTAACAAACTCAACCATACTTTACCACCTATAGGATTAGAACCTTCACTATCAAATGAGCATGAAGCGCACATTTAATTACACTAGGTTTAAGTAGTTCCACCTTCACAAGTTATCAAAGTGTTGGTAATACTTTTAACTTCTGCACATGTTTCATTAAACTTCAAATCAACATTTTAACAACATATGTTAAAAAGCAATCTCAAAGCCAACCTCATACACCCTGAGCAACAATGACTCTTGAGGAGTATATATAAGAAACTCAAGTGAATTCCTCTAGTCATCATCTAGTGATTATAATCTTGAGACCAAGTATATTTAGGATAGGACTATCCGATTCAAACACTTTGGCTTCATATCTTCATTTAGTAAAACATGATGTCTTGAAAGACATTATGCCTAAGAAATCATGCGTCAAGTTTTCATCATTAAAAGGATATTGTATATCCTATGCGTCATTCTCTCATTGAACATGAACGGTTGTGTTACATGAGATTTGATTATACCCCATTGGGTTAATGATCTTAAATCAACATCTGCAAGTTCTAGGATCTAGAGCCTCCTCCTCATCTCGTCATTCTTGTTTTCATAAGCATGGTGACTTTATTCCACGTGATAATCTTACTTATTGAAAGACACCATATGTGTCTATTTTATTTTAAGCGTTCATCATAACCAAACCTTACTCATAATCTAGTTCAAACCTTGTGCACATCCACGGTTAATCCTACACATCTCTAGAGCATACACAAGATCTATTGAAGTTGGTAATTTCACTTAGATTCTTGTTCCAAAGAGCTTTCTTAAGAACGTTCTTAACATATCCCATTTTCACACACTAACACATCTCTTGGTCTTTGATGATAAAATCACTCTCATAACCTTTCATCACTCAAACCTTAAACCACCAATGTGACCTGAAAAACCGAGTTATCCTTTGTTCTACCAATATCGAGTCGTCCACCATTTCCATCCCCTCAAAGAAACCAAGAGTCAATATCATACACCTAGTCATCTTCACAAGAAGATTCCACCATGTAACCAAACAAGTGTGTCATCCCCACTACAACCTAACCCATTAAGGTTAAACCATCTTTCATGATACATAAACTTATATTCACCCTTGTGTCGCTCTTTGAAACAAAGGGCAACTGTTATATCCATACACTCATTGTCATAGTTGTCTATGTAGTCGAAATTCAAGTGAATTTCATTATGAAATGCGTCTTTTCCACTTTCTAGCAAGTGAAGAACACAAAGAAGATATCCAAGCTTCAAGTGTTGTCAAGTCATCATCACCTCATTTCACACATTCACCTTCAGTCGTCAACCAACAAAACACCTCAAAATTCCATGATTCCCAATCATCCATTAATGATTACCCACATTCACAAAGAGTCTCCTAACCTCAATCCTCAAGATCACTCATCGTCACCTCCATACCAATATTCTAATCCTTTCCACCTCCTTTGAGAAAACCACATGCCTCTTCATGCGATCATCTCGCATTGATAGAGAAGAGCTACATGACTTCAAGGATAAAGTTCTTTGTATGCTAATCAACATCCCTAAAAACTTCAAAATCATTCAATTTCACAAAGCTCATCGCTTTCACTAAGCTAATCACTTACATTAACCTACAACCTCCTAAACACTTCATCATAATTCTTTATACGATGCATTACACAATATGTTGGATGTCCACCTATTGAGGAGGAGATAAATTCATTCACATATTTGTATTTTGTCAAATTGTATTCAAAGAACATCTACTCATGTTTCTTACACCCTAAAATACCAACACATAGGTACACTTCATTTAGTTAAAGTCGGTTCACAAAACCACAAGTGCTTCAAGCCTTTGACTTTTTCTCTTTTTAATAGTTCAAGCCTATTTCACCCCCAATACCTTATCAAGTGAAAAACACATCATATGTTCGACAAAGTTCTTCATCTCCACAACCAACAACCAATGGAGTCTAGGATTATACTCAAAACTAGGACTTCACAACTTCATTGTCTAGAACACCATCATAGATCTCATCCTTTTCCTTCCTCGACACATATCATGCACGTCATTGTAAGTGCAAACAATATTTTAATCAAACTCTCATTCTCAACACGTTGGTCTAATCAACACTCTCGCATCTTATGATGTCATTCTCATCCTCATATAGGTGTTTAGTATTTTTAGTACTCTTTTCATGTGAACTCTTGTTCATAGGTGCTTATTGTTATCAGTTCCATTCAAGCATGCATTATGGCAAGATACATCATCTTTGGTAGATGATAAAGTCATATTCGTTGCTTATCCCTCAAGTTGTGAATTTTAGGATTGCATGAGTCGATATGTTCTATCCTTATCTTTCAATATAGCATTTGCTATACACATGAGTTTCCAATGGTAAGCGTGTTTTTAAGTCTAATTTTTACAGTTCCTAATCAGATATGAGTTATATTTGTGTTTTTAGGAGTTGTTGAAAAATTTAAAAATTGTCTCGGCACTTAAAATATCGAACTGCCTCATTTTTGGGAACTGGCGGATTAGGCGGAACCTTCACGAGGGTTCCACCAGTGCAATTTTCTGGAAACCCAGAAATGGCCCAGCGGATCAGACGGAACCCTCACAAGGGTTCCGCCCGTGTTATCGCAGGGTTCCGCCAGACCACCTGCAAATCTTTTTTTTTTCTATTTTTCAAATTTTCGACTACCACACTTCTTCAAAACAACCTTTTAGGTGAGAAACTCATTCCTTGTTAGTTTATAACATCATTAGAAGCATCTCATCCTCATGTCTTCTCTCTAGGCATTGTTTTGTAGGTTTCTATCATATTATATTCACGTTTTTCTTATGATTGCATTTCTTTTTAGAAACATACACCTCATGAGATTTTTTGGTTTCATGGTTCTCTACTTTGAGTCGCTTATATCATTTATATATTTACATCTTACTTTTCTTTGAGATGAAATATATTGCACTAAATCTTTCATTGTAGGTTCACCATTATATACGCTCGATCGTATATAGCATAATCATCTAAGGATGATGTTTGCATAGAATATTTTCCTTTTTTCATTATAGGTGCTTCTTGACATAGGAGGAATATCCATCAAGCACTCATATTGCATCTTCTATACACGTTGTTGTAGAGGACATGCTTGTCTAAAGACAAAACTTCCACTATACTAACTTTTGTTTTGTAGGTTCATATTGACGCCCTAAAACAAGGGGAGCTTCCGTCAAGCATAGAAAAATTATTGTCTTATACTAACCTTTATTTTGTAGGGTTCTTCATCCTTGCATCACATACGTTGGTACCCTAGCAATGGGGAGTATTGATCAAGGGGGAGTCAATCATACACTAACCTTTGTTTCTTTTGTAGCTTTCTTATCCTTGTATCATATACGTTGGGACCCTAGCAACGAGGAGTATTGATCAAGGGGGAGCTAATCATGCACTAACCTTTGTTTTTGTAGCTTTCTTATTTCTTGTATCATATACGTTGGGACCCTAGCAATGTGGAGTATTGATCAAGGGGGAGCTACAATCTAGGGGAAGCATGCACGCATTTTTCTTTATTCTCATTCTTCGACGCACTTTTGTGTTTCGACAAAAAGAAGGAGATAAGTCAACATAGTCCAAAATGAATTTTATTCATCATGCATTTTTCGTATAATTTTTATGTTGCACAACACTAACCTTGATGTAGGTCAAGGAACTTAATTTGATCCATGGATCCGCTAACAACCTAAGGGACGCAACAACCTTAGGAAATTGGAGATGAAGAATTAACTTCACTAGGGATGATGCAAGCTCGCCATTTCGGGGAGAACCTAAGTTAACCCCAAGGACACACCCCTTTTTGTTTCGACAAAAAGGGGAGAAGAGTGTAAACAGAGAAGGAAATGCAGAAGGTGTGTTGCGGATACAAGTAAGTAATACGGACACAAGTAACTTTTTACATTTTACGTTCTATCACGTTTACATATTTTGTCATCATCAAAAAGGGGGAGATTGTTAGTGCAAATATTACGATATTTAATCCATACAGTCTCGTTCGTTTTGATTGATGACAAACGTATAACTTGATACATAACGTAAAATGTACAAGTTACTCGTAATCATATTTTGTCTCAACATCTCTCAACGTCTCGAGTCATCGTATGCTACAACACAGGTTCGTACATGTTTGTTATGTGGCATTATGATCAAACCCCTTAGAATGACTAAAATACTTTAGGAGTCTTTAAGTATTTTAGGTGTCAAAGTACATTTTAGGTGTTAAATAGAATAAGTGTCACATTAGGTGTCTAGATAATATTAGTAAGTTTACAATATATAAAAATGTGTCTTGTATCAACATAAGTACATAAAACATTTTTAGTAACTTACTAAATATTATGTAGCTAGCTAATATAAAAGTTAATATATACATTTGTCTAAATGTATTTTTCATAAAATGGGAAATTAAATTTGGAAATGACTTGGTCAAAGAGCTTGTAAGATGTGTCATAGTCCTTGTAAGTTGACTAGGAAACATATATGTCTTGTCTTGTCAGCATTTAGTTTCAAGTATATGCATATGTCTTGTCAATGTTGACTCTAATAGTAACCCATGGTTTTGGAACATGGTTTTGGAAAACTTCTTTACTTGTTTTGCCTATAAATAGAAGTTCATGTTTTACTTAGGATGTTGATGAAAAGATGAAAAAACACACACACATAGATAAGTAGGAAACCATGTAGATCACCCTTTCTATAATGATTATAATGCTTCTAACATTCATCTTTGTTGTAAGCATATCATACTTCATGATCCACCAAGAAGGTTACAAGATCTTGAAGTCACCATTCATTCAAGCATTCCAACATATGAAGATTCAAGGTTACTTGACATCCTCAATGATTGAAGACTTCTTATTCAAGAAGTTCATGTAGATTAGTCATTCATATCCATTAGACTTTTATGTCTTGGATCATCATTGTATCATCACAATATAGATTAGATGGTTTATGTGTTTGTGCCATAAAACACAAGGTTTTTATGTTGGGCCACAAAACATAGTGGGAGTGGTTGTACCCTTGGTAAAGAACTCGACATCTAGCTTAGTATCGGAAATATTGTATAGGCGACGATGGGAGTGGTTGTACCCTTGTAAAAGAACTCGACATCTAGCTTAGTGTCGGTAATCTTGTAAGCGACGTGTAAGGTTTTCTCCGCCGAGAAGGGAGGTTGTTGATCTAGTGAAGTAACTCTCGAGTTGGGTACTCGAGGAGTGGAGTAGGGCGGAGAGGAGATCCGTGACCGAACCACTATAAATCCTCGTGTTCGGTTTGCACTTTCCTTTTACTTATTGCTTTTCTATATTGTTTGCATTATGTGATTATTTGTGTTGTGACTTGTTGTTTATGCTTGTGTGATAACTTGTCTTTAGTTTATGCTAGTCATAAACTACACTTAACATATTTCATATTAGAACAAGCTAAGAATGGATATTTGATACAACAAGTAATAAAGTTTTTAAACGGTAACGTATTCACCCCCTCTACGTTTTCACACATTCATCTAACCCTTTAACATTTCATTTTGTGTGAAGTTTCTTTTGTAGCAAAGAAGTTCACAAGTTCATATGAAGTTACAAGTATTCAACACAACGTTGCAAGACTTGTTAGCTTAGCATTGTGTAGACTTTGTGTAGTTTACACTTCATTTGATTGTGTGTTTTCAGTTGTGATCGGTTAGTATTTTAGGCCTTAAAATACAAAGTGTGATGATGAGGCGAAAAATGAACCGTTTTTAGGGGGTCATTTATGCCCGGAATTGAATTTATTTGATCAAATATTGCCCTAAATCGTTCCTTTTGTGATTTTAGGTACTTTGGGAGAGAAATCTGGAAAAGGAAGCAATTCAGACGTTTTTGGAGCATAAAAGTGAAGAAAACGCCAAAGTCTTAATTTTCCTTGCTGGGAACAGTAGGTGACGGCGTCAAGAGCAACATCCTGACGGCGTCAAGAGTAATTTGCATGACGGCCCAATACAGATTTGACGGCGTCACGAAGTAGAGCGTCAAGAGGAAAATGCATGACGGCCTGGAAGATCATAACACATGACGGCGTCAGATGAAGATTAAGGCATTCCGAGAAGTATTTTGGCGGCGAGGTGACGGCGTCACCTATTTGGTCTTGACGCCGTCAGACCCTATTTCCTATATATAGTTTTCTAATTTTCACATTAAAAAGAGAGAAGTTTTGGAGAAACCCTAAGTACGAACTTGGTACGAATTTTACAGGTTTTTCAAGGGTTCTTAGCCCTTGATCCCTTTCATGTGTAATTGAGATAAGTATTCTTTTAATTCAATCAATATGTCTATGTGTTGGTTGTCTATATCTTGTTCTTGTCTTAATTCCATCATGCTAGGCTAGATCTATCTTGTGTTTGCTTGGATCTAATGAAACCTAGATGTTAATTATGTGTTGATTACTTGTTTATGGTTGTATTGGATGAATGAATTCGATGTTAGGCTTAAGAAAACTGGCAGATCTCCAAATGGTAACATGCTTGAATGTCTTAGGAAACATGAATTGATGTGCACTAGGTTTTATTGGTTGTATTTAATGCATGAGCCACTGTTTATAATCCCTATGGTTGTGTCGGGCATGGCATAGGAGGAGATAAGAGCTCATAGAATTGGGGAATTAAGTGCGCCACCCCATGAATGGTATTAAGGAATACAATCTGTCATCCACGCAACTATAACAAGTAATTAACGTGTAAAAGATATCTAGGGAGTAGTGAAATCTAAGTAAACACATTTTCTCCACTTATTGCTCACAACCTTAGTATAATTTAGTTTATTTTCATTTTTAGTATTTTATTTTGATTGCATCTTAGTATTGGGTTAGTTGACTAGCAACTAATTCCGCCCAAATCCTTCAAACCCGAGATTTTTACTTGCTTTCTAAAAAATATAAAAATACAAAAATAATCATCCCTCACCTTTAGAACTAGTATTTAGGTTTTCTAATCCTAGCGACACTATTCCTAGCTGAACGATCAATCCCCCGGTACTTGTCACTATACTATACTACAACGATCAGGTACACTGCCTGGTGGGGGTTGTAAGCTTCTCAAGATCCCTTGAGAGGTAAAGCCTGGTGCGATTCCCACGTATCATGTGACGGGAGTTGTTGTACCCTAGTAAAAGAACTAACGGGAGTGGTTGTGCCCTTGTAAAAGAACTCGACATTTAGCTTTGTTTCGGTAATCGTGTAAGCGACGTGTAAGGTTTTCTCCGCCGGTGAAAGGAGCTTGTTGACTAGTGAAAGAAACTCTCGAGTTGGATACTCGGGGCGTGGATGTAGGGCAAGGAAAAAGAGTCCTTGTAGCCGAACCACGATAAATACTCGTGTTGTGGTTTGATCGTTTCTTTCATTTACTTACTTGTTATATATTGTGTTTGTGCATATATCTTTGATCAATCGGAAAGTTTCAAAGCTAACTTAACAAGTTAAAAAGATTTTAATCGGCAAACTATTCAACCCCCCTTCTAGTTTTCTACAATTGGTATCAGAGCTACGTTACTCAAGCTTTTAAAATATATTGTGTTTTAAAACTTGAAACGATCCATGGATTTTGAAAATTACAAAGAAGGGCAATCTATGCAAAGACCACCACTCTTTGAAGCAAATGGTTTTATATATTGGATAACCGTTTTGAAACTTACGTGAAATCTAAAGATATAGATTTGTGGTATATAATTATTGATGGTGATAACGTAGTTACTAACATCAAAGATGATGATCAAAAGAAATTAATAGGTAAAAATAATGAAGCTAAAATGATGCTTTATAATGCTTTGCCTAAGAAAGAATATGAAAGAGTCTTTTTGTGTAAAACCGCCAAAGATATTTGGCAATCTTTAATTGTCACTCATCAAGGAAACTCACAAGTTAAAGATAATAAAATTGATCTTCTTGTTCAACAATATGAACAATTTGTTATTTCCGAAGATGAGATTATTGATAATGCTTTTGCTAGATTTAATACCATTATTACTTCACTTAAAGCACTTGACGAATCTTTTTGTAGTAAGAACTTTGTCAGGAAATTTCTTAGAGCACTCCATCCGAAGTGGAGAGCAAAAATGACGGCAATTGAAGAATCCAAAGATCTTTCAAGCATGTCACTTGATGAGCTAATTGGAAACCTCAAAGTTTACGAAATGGTAATGGAAAAAGATTCGGAACTAGTTAGAGGCAAGAAAGAAAAAGTTAAGTCCATTGCCTTGAAAGCTAGAGACCAATCAAGTGATGATGAAGAATCTACTTCGGATAGTGATGATGAGGAATATGCTATGGCCGTGAGAGACTTCAAGAAGTTCTTTCGTAGGCGAGGGAAGTTTGTAAGGCAACCTAAAGATGACAAGAAAACCTTCCGGAAAGATCGTGATGATCGAAAAGGAAAAGTTGAAAGAAAATGTTATAGGTGTGGAGACACAAGTAATCTTGTAGGAGAATGTCCAAAACCACCCAAGAGCAAACCTCAACAAGCTTTTGTGGGTGGTGCTTGGAGTGACTATGAAGGAGATGATGATGAGCCAAAGAATGATGATATTGCTCTCATGGCTCACAACTCAAATGAGGTACTCTCCGACTCATCTTACTCCTCTATTGATGATGATACTTTACAAAATGAATATAACAAACTTTGTGAGTTAAGCTTAAAAATCATTAACAAAAATAAATTTTTGAAAACTAAAAAGGAGTTTTTAGAAAATGAAGTTTATGAGTTAAAAGAAAAAGCTAAGAGATTAGAAAAGGGTAAAGGTATTGACACATCATGCAAATCATGTGAAGAACTTAAACTTGAAGTTGAGAAACTTAAAATTACTCAAAATGATCTAATCAAACAAACCACAAAGTTCAAAAAGTTCGATAAGAGCATTTCGTGTGCGGATGAAATTATGAAACTTCAAAAGTCACCCTTTGATAAAACAGGTCTAGCGTTCAGGAAAGTAGAAACCGTTAAGGGTCAAACGAAACAAGAAAAGAATGCACATGAAACAAACAAAACTGTTACAGCAACCTGCGGATCCGACGGAACCCAAAATAGGGTTCCGCCCGTTGGTCCCGAAGGTTCCGCCAGGTCTGCTGCAGCAGTAACTCCATCCACTTCGGATCGTTCAAGATTTGTTAAAGTTACATTCAAAAATGGAACAAAACCTGTGTTTAAAACTGAAGTAGGATTTAGTAAAAATGTATTTAGAGCTAAAACTACTCAACCAAGACCTAAGACTCCTATTCCCAAACGTCCCTTTCCAAAGAGCAACTTCAACGCTCGACCAAACTACCCACATGTTTGGAACCAAAACACTCCTAGACATTACCAAACTCAAAACCACATGCCATGGAACCCTTATGCTCTATTTTCATACTGGGAACAAATTAATGGCATGCTTAACCAAAATGGACCCATGAGAAATTGGGGACCAAATGTTTGAGTGTTTTTCATAAAATAGGTGTGCCTCAAAGTTTGTTTGGAACTGGATGAATGGATTAAAGATAACGGTTGTTCAAGGCACATGACGGGTAATAAAAGCCTCTTCTCAACATATCACATATGTGATGGAGGTAATGTTACGTTTGGTAGTAATGCTAAGAGCAAAATCATCGGAAAAGGTACAATCTCTCATGACTCCCTTTCTATAGATGATGTTGCTCATGTTGATAACTTAGGATTTAATCTTCTTAGTATTAGTCAACTTTGTCGTAATAAGTATAATGTCCTTTTTAGTGAAAACGGTAGTAAAATACTTAAAGATGGTATAACCGTAGCCAAAGGTGTCCTTAAGAACAACGTATACGTCATGAAGTTGGATTCAACATCTAGAGACAAACTTTGTCTTACCTCATTAGATGAATCTTCAACTTTATGGCATAGACGTTTAGGACACGCTAACATGAGACTAATCCAAAACCTCTCCTCCAAAGACTTAGTTCGAAACCTACCCAAGTTGAAATATGACCAACACTTTTGTGATGCTTGCAAAGTCGGTAAACAAGTCCATAGTAGCCATAAGGCTAAAAACATGGTGTCTACATCTAGGTGTCTAGAACTTTTGCATATGGATTTATTTGGTCCATCCGCTATACAAAGTTATGGAGGTAACTTCTATACTTTGGTCATAGTAGATGATTACTCACGTTATACTTGGACAAAGTTTTTGAAAAGTAAAAATGAAGCTTTTGATAAATTTGAGATTCTAAGTAAGAAAATTCAAAATCAACTAGGGTCTAATATAGTGTCTATTAGAACAGATCACGGTCGTGAATTTGATAATGAATTTCAATTTGGAAACTTTTGTGATAAAAATGGAACTACTCATAACTTTTCGGCTCCACGTACTCCTCAATCAAATGGTGTAGTAGAACGTAGAAACCGGACATTGCAAGAGATGAGTAGAACAATGCTTAATGAACAAACTATTCCACAAAAGTTTTGGTGTAATGCCGTTGACACATCAACGTACATTCTTAATCGAGTCCTAATTAGACGATTTTTGAATAAAACTCCTTATGAACTATATAAAGGTAAAAAGCCTACATTAGGATACTTTAGAGTGTTTGGGAGTAAATGCTTCATTCTTAACACCAAGGATTATCTCACCAAATTTAACCCAAAGTCTTATGAAGGTGTATTTCTTGGATATTCACAAAATAGTAAAGCTTACATTGTTTTGAACAAAGAAACCTTAAGAGTCGAGGAATCGTTAAACGTAACATTTGACGAAAGTCCACCTCCCTCTAAGACATCACCTTTGGTAGATGATGACTTAGTTGAAAGCCAAGCAATTGAATGTCAAGAAATCTTAGGTAATGACAAGGAAGATGAACTATTAAACAAAGAACTTGTCAATATCAAAGAATCTAAAAGTCATCCATTAAACGGAGTCATTAATGAAGAAGTGTATGTTGCTCAACCACCGGGCTTCATCGATTTTGAAAAACCTAATTATGTTTACAAACTTAAAAAGGCTCTTTATGGACTTAAGCAAGCTCCAAAAGCATGGTATGATCGACTTAAAACATTCCTAGTTGACCATAAGTATACCATGGGCTTAGTTGATAATACTCTCTTCACTAAGAAGAAAGATTCACATATTATCATAGTCCAAATCTATGTTGATGACATTATATTCGGATCAACTTGTCAAGAACTATGTGTGGATTTCTCAAAAATCATGCATGACGAGTTTGAAATGAGTATGATGGGAGAACTCAACTATTTCTTAGGACTCCAAATCAAACAACTAGAAGATGGTATCTTCTTTAACCAATCTAAATATATTAAGGACATGCTTAAGAAATTTGGACTAGAAGATTCGAAACCTATCAAAACTCCCATGTCCACGGAAACTAAACTCACCAAGGATAAGGAAAGTGAATCCGTAGATAGGACTAAATATAGAGGTATGATTGGTAGTCTACTTTACCTAACGGCTAGTAGACCCGACATTATGTTTAGTGTTTGTCTATGTGCTCGTTTTCAAGAAGATCCTAAAACTACCCATCTCGAAGCCGTTAAAAGGATTTTTAGGTATATTAAGGGCACTACACATTTAGGTTTATGGTATCCCAAAGGAACGGGAATAGACACCATAGTATATGCCGACTCGGATCATGCCGGTGACTATGTCGATAGAAAAAGCACAAGTGGTATTAGTACTTTTGTTGGACATTGTCTCACCTCATGGTTCTCTAAGAAACAAACGGCTCTTGCTATCTCAACAACGGAAGCCGAGTACGTTTCGGCCGGAAAGGCATGTCAACAAGTTCTTTGGATGAAGCAAGCTCTTGTCGACTACGGAATTCAACTCAACGACATCACAATTCTTTGTGACAACAAAGGTGCCATTGATCTTAGCAAAAACCCGGTTCAACATGCTCGTACCAAACATATTGAAATCCGTCATCATTTCCTTCGTGACAACGTCCAAAAAGGAAATATCTCAATTGAGAAAGTTTCTTCCGAAGATAACATAGCCGACATTCTCACAAAACCTCTTAAACGTGAACCTTTTAACCTTCTTAGGCTAGGCTTAGGACTCATGGAACCTACATTATAGTTCTGGACTTTAGACAAAAATCACAAAAATCAAAACAAATCCATAACCATTTTTCTCAGCAGGGTTGGCGGAACCCTCACACACAACGGACGGAACCCAATTCTGGGATCCGCCGTGTCCGCCAACCTGCAGAATCAAAACATTTGTTTATATTAAACCAAACACCCATTATCTCATACCACCACTTCCAAAACTGTTACTATTCACCATTCCTCTCATCTATACCCACGAAATTCTGGTCTTCCATTCAATCACATTACTAATACATCATCATTGTAAGTATTCTAAACTTGATTACAATCCTGATCTGAGTCTAGGAATTCTATTTTTGCACAAAAACAAAAACTTGGGGTTATGCATTAAACTTAACAAACTCATGCATAAAAATTAGGTGTTTAACAAAACTAATCATGTTCCCCATAGTTTGGAATTGCATTCTCACTTAGTGTAAACATGTTTGCTAAATCACCCCATGTCAAATTTTTGCAAAAATTTCTCACAAATAGGACAAATATTTTTTCGTCTCACATTGAGAATACAAAATCAAAACGTTATGTTCAAAACATCACTTGCATAATGTCTCTTGAATGCTAAAGGGAATACATAACCAATATGTATTTTCGGGTACATTCAAACGAAGCTACATTGAACTAGGAGCGTTTGGGTTATCTTTTGTTTTATAACAAAACTTGCATAAAACGATTTTGAAGCATCAAAATGAGTCAAGATAACCGCACCTCCACATTGTTTTCATATAGGCACACACTAGAACTTCCACATTATAATAGTGGTTTACGTAAACTAAAATGTGAAATTTTGTTGTTCTAGGAATCATCATGCCTCCTCTAACCCACTACGACCACAAGGACACCATTAAGTACCTACCAAAACACCACAAAACCAAAGGCCTTACCGCAAATCAAGTAAACGTCTTCAAAGCCCTAGAAAAACACTATGTCCATGAGGGTAGAATCATAGACCCATCTTTCCTAGAAGGCACAAACCTTTACGCCGATTTTGCCACAATCAGCTTTGAGTGTCTTTTGAATATTGACGAGCCTATTTGTCCTAGGTTCATTCTAGAGTTCTATGCATCATGCGTCCTCTCAACGGATGATTATGGTCATATGTCTATCCATTTTAGGGTTAGCGGCCACCAATACTCCTTCACTCTTGAGGAGTTTGCTCAAATCTTAGGTGTTCCAAACCATGGTACTTGCCTCTATTCCGACTTACACTCCCTCTCAACTCTTGACAACCTTCAAGACCGGATCCACCCTTATGACACACCTCTTGTCTCAAAAGACGTACTTCGTAACCACCTCTTTGTTAGGACAACCAACACTAGGAGAACCCGTGGGGGAAATAAGATCGAGAAGGATCCATATGGAATGGAACTTAATGAACTCTTGCCCCAATTCAAGAAATGGGAGGAAGTCCTTAGAGCCAATGTCATTAGCACAATAGGGAACCGTGACCATATCAACCTTTGCCTTTGCTACATGCTCTACTCCTTGTCCGTTAGGAAACCCTTCAATCTTGCCTACTACATAGCAAAGAGAATGGCCGACATTCCCGTGCATGGCACAACGGCTATGCCATATGGAATGCTCTTGACCCGTCTCTTTAGGTTCATCTCACCCATTCCACCAACTTTAAATGGTCTTCGTCTTGACTACACTCTCATTCCACACACCTTTGTTCCACTTAGTGATAAGAGAGTTTATAAGGCCCAAGGAAAATGCCCACATCCTCCTACCTCATCATCTTCTTCCTCAATGAGTGAAGATGACAATTTGCCAAACTCTAGGCTCCCACCTCTAGAATACCTTTCTCAACTTCCAGATATTCCAAATGAGTCGGAGGAGTTCAAGCAAACAAAGGGGATGTTCAAAAACATCGGGAGATTCCTCGGGAAGATGAAGAAGAAGATGGACCGTCAATGAGTGCGGGTGTGTTAGGAGTGTTTGGCACAAGGTGCTATTGAAACAATTTGGTCGTTTAAACAATATTTGTGATGTATTTGTGTGTTAGTACAATGTTTGATACACTTTGGAACATGTTTTAACTAACTATGATGCAGGGAGACAACTTTTGACAAGTTGTCAAATTTTCAAGTTTATGATATTTTCACTAAGTATAGTAAGATTCTCGACCTCAAGGTCAAAGTCCTATGAAATGCATGTTTACGTGTCTAATTTTTGCATTACCCAACCAGAAATGCCTTATCTCTTTGATTTTAGGAGTTTTCGAAAATTTTGAAAAACGTCTCGCGGGTCAAAAATGTGGACTGCCAAAATTGGGTTCCGCCAGTGCAATTTCTGGGAATTCCAGAATTTGCCCAACGGACCAGGCGGCACCCTCAAATGGGTTCCGCCTGTGTATTCTGAGGGTGCCGCCAGCTTCCTGCAGATTTTTAGTTTTCATTATCACAATTTCAACATCCAAACACCAAAATCCAATCCTTTTAGGAAGAAACCCATTACTTGCAATGTGTTTAGCAAAATAGGATACTCCTTCTTCCATAAACTTAACCAAAACCAATTCCCGCCAAAATTCAAATTTAACCATAACAACCTCAAGGACCCCTCAAACATTAAGGAAGGAACCCTTTTAAGGGATCCTTGAAATCCCTCAGATTTTTACTAATACACCAAAACCACTAAGCATTTAGTGCAAAATTTGTCTTCTCACTTCACCATTTTCATTGGATTGACTTCCATGACATGACAACCCACAATTAGTTTTCCAAATCATTAGAAACCTCCATTTTTGTATGGACTAACATCAAATCCAAACACTCCTTTCCATAATCCATCAACACTATAAATTAAACCATCCTAAACACCATCAAATCACACCTTCTTCATCAAAATTTCTGAAACTTTAAACCATTTTAACCATGACCAAGTCAACGAACACCTCCCAACCATCACGACCCCTCCGGAGAACCGCCCGGATAAGTGTGAAACCACTATGGTGCAATCAACCCATCAACCTAAGCTCCTCATCCTCGGATGAATTTACATCACCCATCAAAAATGAACATTTTTTGAACCTTGCATCTCCATCACCATCACCCAATGAACCAAATGAGCTCACTCCACCACCAACTAAATCACCTATTGACCCAACTCCACCAAGTGCTCCAACTCAACCATCCAAAACTTCATCACCATCACCATTACCCAAAATTGAGCCAATGGAGCTTTTCGGGTCTCCTCCAACATCACCACACCCATATGTCCAAGATTTAAATGATATTCCACCAAGACATAACCAACCACCACCTTTTGCAACTCACTCACCAAGGTCAATTCTTGACCTTGATGAAGATCTTGAACTTACCCAACCACCACAACAAGTGTACCAACCACTCAAACCGTTGTTGTTTCACCCAATCTACTGTGAAATCCATGGTCCTCTTTATAGAGAACCAAATTTTGAACATCATGATCACCCAACTCCACCACCTTCTCAAACCCATACCTATGAGTCTTTCTTTCCCTCTTATGAGGAAATACAAAGCATGGTTGACAACCACCTTCATCAAGCAATGGAATTTCAAACCACCTTGCTTGACTCAATACCAAATCCATCCTCCACACAAGAACCAAAACCAAACCAACCCCTAAACCAAGAAACCAAAACCAACCCATTTTCACCCAACCATCCCCATGTTTGCTCAAATTGTGAGCAAATGGGTGAAAGCATCAAAACCTTGCTTCACCAATTCCAAAATGAAACCCGGTTTGCGTTGCAACATGTCATTGAACGTTTGGATGCACTTTCCCACCCCAACAAATCCTAGACAACCTATGGAGGCCGTTTGCCCCAATTTAGGAATGTAGGATTTTATTTTATTTTCTTGGTTATTTTTTTTTTTTAGTTTTTGGTTACTAAGCAAAAGAATAGTTACCATTTCTTGTCTTTTGACTTTTATAAGTCAAAATTTTACTTGGAATGAAATTTCTTTCTACTTACTTTTGTGCATTGTTGGTTGATCAATGTTGTGTTGTCGTTGTGGTTGCAATGTGTGTGGTAACTACAAGCTTGACTATATATATCACCAACTAACCATTTTTTTGTAGGTCTCAAAATCCATGTTCCCATATTGGTACTCCATTTAGGGGGAGTATCGATCAAGGGGGAGTATGGCCATTATTCCGCTTCGCTACTCTACTTTTTGTTTCGACAAAAAGGGGGAGAAATATATTAAACCTTCAAATACTTTATATGCTTTTTCGTCTCTTAAGTAAAACAAGGTTAATATAATTTTTTTGAAGTCTTGAAAACCAAGATTTTGCGTGTTACTTAAAAACAAAGTTTATGTTTTGTCATCAACAAAAAGGGGGAGATTGTTAATACAAATATCGCCTAAAAACGTTATTTATATTTTACGATCTTCGCCAAGTTTTGTTAACGACAAAATGTAAACTTTAGTTTTTAAGACTTGCATAAACTAGACTTTTGCTACATTTTACATTTCATAAAACACAACACAAGTTTATTTCTTAAAATAGAAATAGTCACATCACATTCATGGCAAGTTTTGTCATTATGCATTTATGGAAAGAAATGTGTTTGACTAACTTTGTTGTTGCTTGCAAGCTTTGTATTTGACTTGATTTAAGTGATGTGACATTGTTTGGTTACTAGGAGTTATGAGACAAGACCTTGTTTGGTTTGAAGAGTTATTGCAAAAACCTACTGCAGACCCAGCGGTACCCTGGGGGTACACGGGCGGAACCCATCTAAGGGTTCCGCCTGATCCGCCAAGCATGCAGTTTGATGTGCTATAAATACCAAGCCATAACTTGATTTTTGGCTAACCTTTTGAGATCATATTTTACACACACACTCATCTTTTCTTCTAACCTCTTAACATTGTTAATGTGAAGTTTCTCTTTGTAGCAAAGAAGCTCACAAGGTCGTGAAAAGTTACAAGTTTCCAACACAACGTTGCAAGACTTGGTAGCTTAGTATTGTGCAAACTCATGTTGTTTACACTTCATTTGTTTGTGTATATTCTGTAGTGAGTGGTTAGTATTTTAGTCCTAAAAATACAAAGAGTGTTGGGAGTTGTTGTACCCTAGTAAAAGAACTAACGGGAGTGGTTGTGCCCTTGTAAAAGAACTCGACATTTAGCTTTGTGTTGGTAAAAGTATAAGCGACGTGTAAGGTTTTCTCCGCCGGTGAAAGGAGCTTGTTGACTAGTGAAAGAAACTCTCGAGTTGGATACTCGGGGCGTGGACGTAGGGCAAGGAAAAAGAGTCCTTGTAGCCGAACCACAATAAATACTCGTGTTGTGGTTTGATCGTTTCTTTCATTTACTTACTTGTTATATATTGTGTTTGTGCATATATCTTTGATCAATCGGAAAGTTTCAAAGCTAACTTAACAAGTTAAAAAGATTTTAATCGGCAAACTATTCATCCCCCCTTCTAGTTTTCCACACTTCTCTCTTTTAATGTAAAAATTAGAAAACTATATATAGGAAAAGGGGTCTGACGGCGTCAAGACCAAGCTTGTGACGCCGTCACCTCGCCGCCAAAACTCTTCTCGGACTGCCTAAATCTACTTCTGACGCCGTCATGTGTAATGCATTTCCAGGCCGTCATAACTTTTACTCTTGACGCCCTTCTTCGTGACGCCGTCAAATCTGCTCTGGATCGTCATGGAAATTCATGAAATTTGCTCTTGACGCCGTCAAGGTATTGCTATTGACGCCGTCACCTACTGTTCCCAGCATGGAAAATTAAGACTTTGGCGTTTTCTTCACTTTAATGCTCCAAAAACGTCCGAATTGCTTCCTTTTCCAGATTTCACTCCCAAAGTATCCTAAAATCACAAAAGGAACGATTTAGGGCAATATTTGATCAAATAAATTCGAATTCGGGCTTAAATGACCCCCTTAAAAACGGATCATTTTTCGCCTCATCAGTGATAACGTAGTTACTAACATTAAAGATGATGATCAAAAGAAATTGATTGGTAAAAATAATGAAGCTAAAATGATGTTTTACAACGCTTTGCCTAAGAAAGAATATGAAAGAGTTTTTTTGTGTAAAACCGCCAAAGATATTTGGCAATCTTTAATTGTCACTCATCAAGGAAACTCACAAGTTAAAGATAACAAAATTGATCTTCTTGTTCAACAATATGAACAATTTGTTATTTCCGAAGATGAGATTATTGATAATGTTTTTGCTAGGTTTAACACTATTATTACTTCACTTAAAGCACTTGATGAATCTTTTTGTAGTAAGAACTTTGTCAGGAAATTTCTTAGAGCACTCCATCCGAAGTGGAGAGCAAAAGTGACGGCAATTGAAGAATCCAAAGATCTTTCAAGCATGTCACTTGATGAGCTAATTGGAAACCTCAAAGTTCATGAAATGGTAATGGAAAAAGATTCGGAACTAGTTAGAGGCAAGAAAGAAAAAGTTAAGTCCATTGCCTTGAAAGCTAGAGTCCAATCAAGTGATGATGAAGAATCTACTTCGGATAGTGATGATGAGGAATATGCTATGGCCGTTAGAGATTTCAAAAAGTTCTTTCGTAGAAGAGGAAAGTTTGTAAGGCAACCTAAAGATGACAAGAAAACTTTCCGAAAAGATCGTGATGATAGGAAAGGAAAGGTTGAAAGAAAATGCTATAGGTGTGGAGACATAAGTCATCTTGTAGGAGAATGTCCAAAACCACCCAAGAGCAAACCTCAACAAGCTTTTGTGGGTGGTGCTTGGAGTGACTATGAAGGAGATGACGATGAGCCAAAGAATGATGATATTGCTCTCATGGCTCACAACTCAAATGAGGTATTCTACGACTCATCTTACTCCTCTATTGATGATGACACTTTACAAAAAGAATATAACAAACTTTGTGAATTGAGCTTAAAAATCATAAACAAAAATAAATTTTTGAAAACTAAAAAGGAGTTTTTAGAAAATGAAGTTTATGAATTAAAAGAAAAAGCTAAGAGATTAGAAAAGAGTAAAGGTGTTGACACTTCTTGCAAATCATGTGAAGAGCTTAAACTCGAAGTTGAGAAACTTAAAATTACTCAAAATGATATAATAAAACAAACCACAAAGTTTAAGAAGTTCGATAAGAGCATTTCTTGTGCGGATAAAATTATGAAAATTCAAAAGTCACCCTTTGATAAAACAGGACTAGGATTCATGAAAATAGAAACTTCAAAGGGTCAAACGAAACAAGAAAAGATTGCACAAGAAACTAACAAAATTGCTACAGCAGCCTGCGGATCAGACGGAACCCCATCCAGGGTTCCGCCCGTTGGACCCAAAGGTTCCGCCAGGCCTGCTGCAACAGTAACTCCATCCACATCGGATCGTTCAAAATTTGTTAAAGTTACGTATAAAAATGGAACAAAACCTGTGTTTAAAACTGGAGTAGGACTTAGTAAAAATGAATTTAGAGCTAAGACTACCCAACCAAGACCTAAGACTCCAATTCCCAAACGCCCCTTTCCAAAGAGCAACTTCAACGCTCGACCAAACTACCAACATGTTTGGAATCAAAACACTCCTAGACATTACCAAACTCCAAATTACATGTCATGGAACCCTTATGCTCCATTTTCATACTTGGAACAAGTTAATGGTATGCTTAACCAAAATGGACCCATGAGAAATTGGGGACCAAATGTTTGAGTGTTTTTCATAAAATAGGTGTGCCTCAAAGTTTGTTTGGAACCGGATGAATGGATTAAAGATAGCGGTTATTCAAGGCACATGACGGGTAACAAAAGCCTCTTCACTTCTTATCACAAATGTGACGGAGGTAATGTTACATTTGGTAGTAAAGCTAAGAGCAAAATCATCGGAAAAGGTACAATCTCTCATGACTCCCTTTTTATAGATGATGTAGCTCATGTTGATAACTTAGGTTTTAATCTCCTTAGTATTAGTCAACTTTGTCGTAATAAGTATAATGTCTTTTTTAGTGAAAATGGTAGTAAAATACTTAAAGATGGTATAACCATAGCCAAAGGTGTCCTTAAGAACAACGTATATGTCATGAAGATGGATCCAACATCTAGAGACAAACTTTGTCTTACCTCATTAGATGAATCTTCAACTTTATGGCATAGACGTTTAGGACACGCTAACATGAGACTAATCCAAAACCTCTCCTCCAAAGACTTAGTTCGAAACCTACCTAAGGTGAAATACGATCAACACTTTTGTGATGCTTGCAAAGTCGGTAAACAAGTCCATAGTAGCCATAAGGCTAAAAACTTGGTTTCTACATCTAGGTGTCTAGAAGTTTTGCATATGGATTTATTTGGTCCATCGGCTATACAAAGTTATGGAGGTAACTTCTACACTTTGGTTATAGTTGATGATTACTCAAGATATACTTGGACAAATTTTTTGAAAAGTAAAAATGAAGCTTTTGATAAATTTGAGATTCTAAGTAAGAAAATTCAAAATCAAGTAGGTTCTAATATTGTGTCTATTAGAACGGATCACGGTCGTGAATTTGATAATGAATTTCAATTTGGAAACTTTTGTGATAATAATGGTATAACTCATAAATTTTCGGCTCCACGTACTCCTCAATCTAATGGTGTAGTAGAACGTAAAAACCGGACATTGCAAGAGATGAGTAGAACAATGCTTAATGAACAAAACATTCCACAAAAGTTTTGGTGTAATGCCGTTGACACATCAACGTACATTTTAAATCGAGTATTAATTAGACCATTTTTGAATAAAACTCCTTATGAACTATATAAAGGTAAAAATCCTACATTAGGATACTTTAAAGTGTTTGGGAGTAAATGTTTCATTCTTAACACCAAGGATTATCTCACCAAATTAGACCCAAAGTCTTATGAAGGTGTATTTCTTGGATATTCACAAAATAGTAAAGCTTACATTGTTTCGAACAAAGAAACCTTAAGAGTCGAGGAATCGTTGAACGTAACATTTGACGAGAGTCCACCTCCCTCTAAGACGTCACCTTTGGTAGATGATGACTTAGTTGAAAGCCAAGCAATAGAAAGACAAGAAATTTTAAGTGATGACAAGGAAGATGAACTATTAAACAAAGAACTTGTCAATGTCAAAGAATCTAAAAGTCGTCCATTAGATGGTGTCATTGGCAACATTAACGAAAGAACACTAAGGTCAAAAGTTCAAAATGAAAGCAACTACTTTTGTTTCGTGTCAACCATTGAACCTAAAAATATTAATGAAGCCATTAAAGATGAGTCTTGGGTAATTGCAATGCAAGAAGAGTTAAACCAATTTGTTAGGAATGATGTATGGACATTAGTTCCTCAACCAAAGAGTAAAACTATAATTGGAACAAAATGGGTATTTCGTAATAAAATGGATAAAAATGGAATTGTGTCTAGAAACAAAGCTAGGCTAGTTGCACAAGGATATAACCAACAAGAAGGCATTGACTACGATGAAACTTTTTCTCCGGTTGCTAGGCTCGAGTCAATTAGAATCTTACTTGCATATGCATGTGCACACAATTTTAAACTCTTTCAAATGGACGTCAAAAGTGCATTTCTAAACGGAGTCATTAATGAAGAAGTGTATGTTGCTCAACCACCGGGCTTCATCGATTTTGAAAAACCAAATCATGTTTACAAACTTAAAAAGGCACTTTACGGACTTAAGCAAGCTCCAAAAGCATGGTATGATCGACTTAAAACCTTCCTAGTTGACCATAAGTATACCATGGGCTTAGTTGATAATACTCTCTTCACTAAGAAGAAAGATTCACATATTATCATAGTCCAAATCTATGTTGATGACATTATATTCGGATCAACTTGTCAAGAATTATGTGTGGATTTCTCAAAAATCATGCATGACGAGTTTGAAATGCGTATGATGGGAGAACTCAACTTTTTCTTAGGACTCCAAATTAAACAACTAGAAGATGGTATCTTCTTTAACCAATCTAAATATATTAAGGACATGCTTAAGAAATTTGGATTAGAAGATTCGAAACCAATCAAAACACCCATGTCCACGGAAACTAAACTCACCAAGGATGAGGAAAGTGAATCCGTAGATAGCACTAAATATAGAGGTATGATTGGTAGTCTACTTTACCTAACGGCTAGTAGACCCGACATTATGTTTAGTGTTTGTCTATGTGCTCGTTTTCAAGAAGATCCTAAGACTACCCATCTCGAAGCCGTTAAAAGGATTTTTAGGTATATTAAGGGCACTACACATTTAGGTTTATGGTATCCCAAAGGAACGGGAATAGACACCATAGTGTATGCCGACTCGGATCATGCCGGTGACTATGTCGATAGAAAAAGTACAAGTGGTATTTGTACTTTTGTTAGACATTGTCTCACCTCATGGTTCTCTAAGAAGCAAACGGCTCTTGCTATCTCAACAACGGAAGCTGAGTACGTTTCGGCCGGAAAGGCATGTCAACAAGCTCTTTGGATGAAGCAAGCTCTTGTCGACTACGGAATTCAACTCAACGACATCATAATTCTTTGTGACAACAAAGGTGCCATTGATCTTAGCAAAAACCCGGTTCAACATGCTCGTACCAAACATATTGAAATCCGTCATCATTTCCTTCGTGACAACGTTCAAAAAGGAAATATCTCAATTGAGAAAGTTTCTTCCGAAGACAACATAGCGGACATTCTCACAAAACCCCTTAAACGTGAACATTTTAACCTTCTTAGGCTAGGCTTAGGACTCATGGAACCTACATTGTAGTTCTGGACATTAGACAAAAATCACAAAAATCAAAACAAATCCATAACTCTTTTTCTCAGCAGGGTCGGCGGAACCCTCAGACACAACGGACGGAACCCATTTCAGGGGTCCGTCGTGTCCGCCGACCTGCAGAATCATTTTTTTTTTGTTTATATTAAACCAAACACCCATTATCTCATATCACCACTTCCAAACTGCTACTATTCACTTTACCATCCATCCATACCTACGAATTCTTGGTCTTTCGTTCATTTACATTGCAAATCAATCATCATTGTAAGTATTATAAACTTGATTACAATCCTGATCTGAGTCTAGGAATTCTATTTTTTGCACAAAAACAAAAACTTGGGGTTATGCATTAACTTGAGAAACTCATGCATAAGATTAGGTGTTTAACAAAACTAATCATGTTTCCCATAGTTAGGAATTGCATTCTTACTTAGTATAAACATGTTTGCTAAAACACCCCATGTCAAATCTTTCCAAAAATTTCTCACAAATAGGACAAATATTTTTTCGTCTCACATTGAGAATACAAAATCAAAACGTTATGTTTAAAACATCACTTGCATAATGTCTCTTGAATGCTAAAGGGAATACATAACCAATATGTATTTTCGGGTACATTCAAACGAAGCTACATTGAACTAGGAGCGTTTGGGTTATCTTTTGTTGTATAAACAAAACTTGCATTCTAAAACGTTTTGAGCATCAAAATGAGTCAAGATAACCGCACCTCAACATTGTTTTCATATAGGTCCTCTCTACGGATGATTATGGTCAAATGTCTATTAACTTTAGGGTTAGTGGTCATCAATACTCCTTCACTCTTGAGGAGTTTGCTCAAATCCTAGGTGTCCCAAACCGTGATACTTGCATCTATTCCGACTTGCACTCCCTCTCAACTCTTGACAACCTCCAAGACCATATCCATCCTTATGACACACCTCTTGTGTCAAAATATGTACTCCGTGACCACCTCTTTGTTAGGACCACCAACACTAGGAGAACCCGTTCGGGAAATGAGGTCGATAAGGACCCATATGGAATGGAAATGAATGAACTTAAGCCCCAATTCAAGAAATGGGAGGAAGTCCTTAGAGCCAATGTCATTAGCACAATAGGAAATCGAGATCATATCAACCTTTGCCTTTGCTACATGCTCTACTCCTTGTCCGTTAGGCAACCTTTCAACCTTGCCTACTACATGGCCAAGAGAATGGCCGACATTCCCGTGCATGGCACAACGGCTATGCCGTATGGAATGCTCTTGACCCGTCTCTTTAGGTTCATCTCACCCATTCCACCAACTCCAAATGGTCTTCGTCTTAACTACTCTCTCATTCCACACACCTTTGTTCCACTTAGTGATAAGAGAGTCTACAAAGCCCAAGGAAAACGTCCTCATCCTCCTACCTCATCATCATCTTCCTTAATGAGTGAAGATAACAATTTGCCAAACTCTAGGCTCCCACCTCTCGAATACCTATCCCAACTTCCGGATATTCCAAACGAGTCGGCGGAGTTCAAGCAAACAAAGGGGATGTTTAAGAATCTTGGAAGGTTCCTTGGAAAGCTCAAGAACAAGATTGACCGTCAATGAGAGCGGGTGTGTAGGAGTGTTTGGCACTAGGTGTTATTTAAACTAATTTGGTTGTTTAAACAATGCTTGTGATGTACTTGTAGGTTGGTACAATGTTTGATACTATTTGGAACATGTTTTATCTAACTTTGATGCAGGAAGACAACTTTTGGCAAGTTGTCAAATTTTCATGCTTATGATATTCTCACTAAGTATAGTGAAATTCTCGACCTCAAGGTCAAAATCATATGATATGTGTGTTTACGTGTCTAGTTTTTGCATTGCCTAACCAGAAATGCATTATCTTTTTAATTTTAGGAGTTTTCGAAAATTTTGAAAATCGTCTTGCGGGTCAAAATTGCGGACTGCCACTTTTTTTAGCACTGGCGGATCCGGCGGTACCCAAAATTGGGTTCCGCCAGTGTATTTTCTGGGAATCCCAGAAATGGCCCAACGGACCAGGCGGTACCCTCAAATGGGTTCCGCCTGTGTATTCTGAGGGTTCCGCCAGTTGCCTGTAGAATTTTTGTTTTTGTTTTCAACATTTGAACATCCAAACACCAAAATCCAATCCTTTTAGATACAAACCCATTTCCTGCAATGTGTTTAGCACAATAGGGTACTTCTTATTCCTTATAACTCAACCAAAACCATTTCCCGCCAAAATTCAAAAATAGCCATAACCACCCCAAGGACCCTTCATACATAAAGGGAGGAACCCTTCTAAAGGATCCTTCAAATCCCTGAGATTTATACTTCAACAAATTTACTAAAACCACTAAGCATTTAGTGCAAACCTTGTCTTCTCACTTCACCATTTTCATTGGATTGACTTCCATGATATGATAACCCACAATTAGTTTTCCAAATCATTAGGAACCTCCATTTTTGTATGGACTAACATCAAATCCAAACACTCCTTTCCACAATCCTTCATCACTATAAATTAAACCATCCTAAACACTATCAAATCACACCTTCTTCATCACAATTTCTGAACTTCTAAACCATCTTTAACCATGACTAAGTCAACAATCACCTCACAACCATCACGACCCATCCGGAAAACCGCCCGGATAAGTGTAAAACCACTATGGTCTAATCAACCCATCAACCTAAGCTCCTCATCTTCGGATGAATTCACCTCACCTATAAAAAATGAACACTTTTTGAACCTTGCATCTCCATCACCATCACCCAATGAACCCAATGAGCTCACTCCACCACCTACTAAATCACCCATTGACCCAACTCCACCAAGTGCTCCAACCCAACCATCCAAAACTCCATCACCATCACCATTACCCAAAATTGAACCTATGGAGTTATTTGGGTCTCCTCCCACATCACCACACCCTTTTGTCCAAGATCTAAATGATCTTCCACCAAGACCTACACAACCACCACCTTTTGCAAATGAATCACCAAGGTCAATTCTAGACCAAAATAAGCATTTTAACCACACCCAACCACCACAACAAGTGTACCATCAACCCAAACCATTGTTGTTTCACCCTATATACCATGACATCCATGGTCCTCTTTATGGAGAACCAAACTTTGAAAATCATGATCACCCAACTCCACCACATTCTCAAGCCCAAACCTTTTAGTCTTTCTTCCCCTCATATGAGGAAATCCAAAGCATGGTTGAGAACCATCTTCATCAAGCAATGGAATTTCAAACCACCTTGCTTGACTCAATACCAAATCCATCCTCCACCCAAGAACCAAAAACCAACCAACCATCAAACCAAGAAACCCAAACCAACCCATTTCCACCCACTCATCCCCATGTTTGCTCAAATTGTGAGCAAATGGGTGCAAGCATCAAAACGTTGCTTCACCAATTCCAAGATGAAACCCGGTTTGCATTCCAACACGTCATAGAACGTTTGGATGCTCTTTCCCACCCAAACAAATCCTAGACAACCTTTGGAGGCCGTTTGCCCCATTTAGGAAAATAGGATTTTATTTTTATTTCTTGGTTATTTTTTAGTTTTTGTTTAGAAGTAGAAGAATATTTCACATTTCTTGTCTTTTGACTTTTCAAAGTCAAAATTTTACTTGGAATGATATTTCTTTCTACTTACTTTCGTGCATTGTTGGTTGATCATTTTTGTGTTGTCATTGTGGTTGCAATGTGTGTGGTAACTACAAGCTTGACTATATATATATCACCAACTAACCATTTTTTTGTAGGATCTAAAATCCATGTTTCCCATCTTGGCACTCCTTTTAGGGGGAGTAACAAGCAAGGGGGAGCAAGTGCATTTTTCCGCTGCACTACTCTAGTTTTTGTTTCGACAAAAAGGGGGAGAAATATATTAAACCTTCAAAACTTAATATGAGTTTCATCACTTAAGTAAAACAAGTTTAACATAATTTTTTTTAAGTCTTAAACACCAAGATTTTGTGAGTTACTTAAAAACGAAGTTTATGTTTTGTCATCAACAAAAAGGGGGAGATTGTTAATACAAATATCGCCTAAAAACGTTATTTATATTTTACGATCTTCGCTAAGTTTTGTTAACGACAAAATGTAAACTTTAGTTTCTAAGTAAAACATAATCTTAGTTTTAAAGACTTGCATAAACTAGACTTTTGCTACATTTTACATTTCATAAAATACAACACTTTTTATTTCTTAAAATAGAATTGTCACATCACATTTATGGCAAGTTTTGTCAATATACATTTATGGAAAGAAATGTGTTTGACTTACTAAGTGGTTGCTTGCAAGTTTAGTGTTTGACTTGATATTACGAGATGTGACATTGTTTGGTTTGCAAGGTGTAATGAGATGTGACTTTGTTTGGTTTGCAAGATTTATTGCAAAACCAAACTGCAAGCCCGGCGGAACCCTGGGGGTACACGGGCGGAACCCATTTGAGGGTTCCGCCGTATCCGCCAGGCCTGTAGAAGGCTTTGCTATAAATACCAAGCCACAAGTTGATTTTTGGCTCATCACTCTACATCATATTTTACACACACACACATTCATTCTTTCGTCTAACCCTTTAACATTTCATATGTGAAGTTTTTTTTTGTAGCAAAGAGATTCACAAGCTCATTAAAAGTAACAAGTATTCAACACAACGTTACAAGACTTGTTAGCTTAGCATTGTGTAGACTTGTGTAGTTTACACTTCATTTGATTGTGTATTTTCAGTAGTGATCGGTTAGTATTTTAGTCCTCAAAATACAAAGTGTATCGGGAGTAGTTGTACCCTTGTAAAAGAACTAACGGGAGTGGTTGTACCCTTGGTAAAGAACTCGACATCTAGCTTAGTGTCGGTAAAAGTATAAGCGACGTGTAAGGTTTTCTCCGCCGGTGAAAGGAGCTTGTTGACTAGTGAAAGAAACTCTCAAGTTGGATACTCGGGGCGTGGACGTAGGGCAAGGAAAAAGAGTCCTTGTAGCCGAACCACGATAAATACTCGTGTTGTGGTTTGATCGTTTCTTTCATTTACTTGCATGTTATATATTGTGTTTGTGTTTATATCTTTGATCAAACGGAAAGTTTCAAAGCTAACTAAACAAGTTAAAAAGATTTTAAACGGTAAACTATTCAACCCCCCTTCTAGTTTTCAACACTCTTGTTGGGTACTCTATTGGTAAGAGCATAGCGTTCTCGGTTGTCCGAAATTATGTTCAAAACACATGGGGAAAATTCGGTTTTAAAAAATTGATGAGGAATGAGGAAGGTGTTTTCTTATTCAAATGTGAGTCTAAAACAGGCATGGAACAAGTGTTAGAAAAGGGGTCGTGAATGATCCACAAATCGCCTATTATCCTTACTAAATGGTCTCCTGATTTATCATTGAAAAAAGGAGAAGTTTAAAGTGTTCCGGTATGGGTTAAGTTTCATGGTGTGCCGATTCTTGCGTATTCGTGGGATGGTTTGAGCTTAATAGCTACACAAATTGGCAAGCTTTTCTTATTGGATGTGTTTACTAGTTCAATGTGTGTTGAGTCATGGGGTAGAATTAGTTTTGCTCGTGCCCTTGTTGAAGTAAGTTTGGATTCTGTTTAAAAAAATGAAGTGGTTATGGCAATTCCAAAGGAAGAGGGAGATAGGTATATAAGGGAGTTATAAGAGTGGAATACGAGTGGAAGCCACCGCATTGTATTGATTGTAAAAGTTTCGGACATGCTCTTCATCAATGTCTTAAACGGGTTCAAGAGGCCATTTCTAAGGATCCTTCTATTGCTGCTACTAAATCAAATACTATGGAAAATCATGAAGAAGGTTTTATTGATGTCAAGAACCGGAAAACACAAAGGGAAAAAGATTGATAAATCGCGTTCTATTGATGAGGTATGTCTTAATAAACCTAAACCTAGCTTTTATCATGTTAAACAAGTATCGTCTACTAGCAAACCTGATAATGCTACTGATAATGCTAAGGTTCCTCCTGTGAAGGCTAAAGATCATGGGAAATCTTCCCCTCATGTCAAATCTGATATGAATACTACTCCTTTGTCTAATTCGTTTAATATTTTGAGCGAGTTGGAAAAAGATGATGTCGATGTTCCTAATGAGCCTAATGCTATGGAGGCCAATGTGGTGTCTACTAGCAATCCTGATTCGTCTCTTGGGGGTTTTGAGTTTGGTGAGGAACTTGAAGATTGCAATTGGAATGGGGAGGCTCCTTCCAAGAAGATACTTAGGAAGACTGGCATTTGGTCTAGCAAACATGATTTGTCTCTTGGGAGTTTTAAGTTTGGTGAGTTGGGTTAGTCTGATGAGGATGAAGTATTTGAACATAATGATGATATGTCTATGTATATGTCATCGTCTAGAGGAGGTCAGCAGCTTGAAGCTGATGATTTTGATTTTTCTGACAGATACGAGGCTCAGGTCTATGACTTACCTGGGCAACTGGATGCGTTTTGTGATCAATTTGATATCCGGCTTAAGAATCGTGTTAGGAAGTGGATGTACTTTCTTTGGTATTTTATAAGATTGACATGTCTTTTTTATGTAGTGTGTAGGTTAGTAGCACTTTAGGTGCTTGGTTTTGCCTATGTAACAGGCCGGGATGAGAGATTTCACTTTCATCACTTGTACTTAAATGTTTTTTTGGAGTAATATATTTTACCGGGGAATTCTCCTTTACCCAAAACTTACTAACCGTCGACATTGTGACACCGTAAAGGGAGTTTGAATGTGACCATAATCAGTTGCAAGGAACTAGTGAATGATAAAAGATAAAAGCTTTTAAGAAAATAGACAGGGAATTAATAAAACTAGGGCTAACTTTCTAATGATTAAAGATTACTACTTTGTACTTTTTGAAACTCTCAAATCATCTCAATATATGGTAGATTCGAAATTAAATTTGTAATTCAATGTTAGAATATAGGAGCAATTTTTAGTGTGTTAAAGTGTAATTAGTTTATGTATAAGGATTCAATTTTACTTAGTTAAATAGAGTTAGGGTTATATTAAAAAAAAAAAAAAAAAAAAAAAAAAAACGATTGATTGGTATCCAAGTCAAGCAAAGATACTATGAAATTACAGTTTTATAAGGCTTGCACCCCCTCATCTCTATAAATAGAGATGATAGGGATGTTAGTTTAACTCATCCTTCTTGTCTCGATGTAAGCCTTTATTGTTTATTAATAAAGAGGGTTCGAGGGTATATTTGTGTGCATACTGTTTTTACTTTTGTCAATTATCTTGTGATTTTGATGGCGGTGACTTTTCTTGTGAACTCTTTGAGTAATTTTGCTCTAAGCTTTTAAGTTTGTTGAAGGTTTTATCCAACATTCAAAGAAATCAAAAGTTTTTAAAATTCAAGACACGCGTGCCACCAACGCGTGGCATTTGAAATGGGAGATAATTTGTGCACCATTTTTTTTGGCTATACACCACTAAATCATACCAGTGATGCACATAGTACAACACCGTTATGCACAATTTAGTGATGGATGGCGAAAAGAAATGGTGTACAAATCACCTCCTATTCCAACATCTGCAAGTTTTTAAAATCGAATATATCGTAAACATTCACGATTTTACCTGATTAAAATTACAGATTTGGCTGATTAATTATTTGGGTTAATTCTTGCAAAACGTACTATACTTGTCAAGAAAATCACTTCTGCACAGCGAAAAAAAAAAAGAAAAAAAAAGAAAAAAAGAAAAAAAAAAAAAAAAAACTTATCCGAGCACTAATGTTAACACTTTTGTCTTTTTTTGGGTATTATGACAATTTTACCCTTTCAAATTACATAAATGGTCCCTGTTGGTTTGCAAAAATTGCATCCACCGTCCTTAGGTTAAATTACATAAATGGTCCATGTCGTTTGGAAAAAATTGCATCTACCATCCCTATTTTTTTTCCAAATTATTTTTTTCGAAATTCTTGTTTTTCTGATTTTTTTAATTCTTTTTTTTTTCAAATTTATTTAAATAATTTCGAAAAAAAATCGTAAAAATTTCCAAAAAATTCGGAAAAAATATTTTTTTGAAAAAAAAATTTGGGAAAAAATATATTTTCAAAAAAAAAATTGGATAAAAAAAATTTTCGAAAAAAAATATTTACCGAAAAAAATTTTTTGAAAAAAAATATTTTTGAAAAAAAAAATATTTACCCAAAAAAATTTTGGAAAAACATATATTTTCGAAAAAAAAAATTGGAAAAAAATATATTTTCGAAAAAAAATATTTATGGAAAAAAAATATTTTCGAAAAAAAAATATTTATGGAAAAAAATATTTTTGAAAAAATAAAATATTTTCAAAAAAAAATATTTTTGAAAAAAAAATATTTATCGAAAAAAAATTTTGGAAAAAAATATATTTTCGAAAAAAAAATTTGGAAAAAAAATATTTATGGAAAAAAAATACGGAGTATTTTTTCAAAAAAAACTATTTTTGAAAACATAAAATATTTATGAAAAAAATATTTTTGAAAAAAAAATTCGAGAAAAAAATATTCTTGAAAAAAAAATATTTTCTAAAAATAAAAATATTTCGAAAAAAAATATTTAAAATAAATGGAAAAAAGGGACGTTGGATGCAAATTACAAAAATTCAAGGGTAAAATGGGCATTACAAAAAAAAATTCATTATTACTCATATAAAAACAAAAATGTCAACATTAGTGCTCAGATAAATATTTTTTTTTGTTCGCTGCTCTGAAGTGATTTTCTTGACAAGTATAATACGTTTTGACAGAATTAACTCTAATTATTTCGTAACTGCCAGAAAATTCAGAATTAGTCGAAATCGATATCAAAATGTAGAGGATTTTACTTAACAATATATAAAGTTGATGAGCTCTTTTAAATTTTATATAAAACTTTGTCTTACAGAGTTTTAAGTTCAGCACCCTTTGTTAGATAAAAAGTTAAACGTTAAACTTAAATTTAACTTAAAACAAAGTGTCTTTGTATGCCATTTGCTCTTAAAAAGAATTCTTGTGTAAACAAAATTAAAAGAACAAAAATCCTTTATGTTGTACACTGACTTATGAGCATTAATATAAGATATAAAATCAAATAGATGCGGATTGAATCTAAACATAAGATCAATTTGCACGTCTAATCAACATTCAACACTAGCACGTTCACAGCTTACCATTTAAATTAAGCAAAAGTGCAAAACTATTTTTAACACAGTAAACATGAAATGGAGGATTTGAAAATCAATAATATAACTACAATGAATAAACTACAACCATTTGACTATATATACAAAGATCAAGGGTGTCAATTCCTGATACAAAATAAAACACGACCCGATACCGACACGAAAATAATCATATTAAGGCTGAGGCTAAACATGTTCAGGTTGTAAATGGGTCGACATGACCAACCTGCTAAGCTTAATAAATATGTTGGATATGAGTTGATATTTATCTTAGCTTAAAAGGGTTTTAACATTTCAACTTTAAATATTTAATGTGTATCTTTAAATTTCTAACTGATCAACTCACAAACGGGTCGATACGACTAACCTGTTTGGTCGTGTTCAGGTTAGGGTCAAACTTCTCTTGACACGATGAAGTAAACTGGTCGAATTTGAGTTGAGATATATGAACCAATCAACCTGTCAGCCCGAACCAGCCAACCCGAACATGACACGAATTGCGTCCCTGTGTACAACTACACAAACTGTCAGAACTCCATGAAAAGGATGACCAAAACAATAGAGAGAAACACACCAGTTATTCAAAGTAAGCAAAAAGCAAAGAAGCTTATGAGTGTCCATGTTCATACTTCCCTTGTATTAGTATAATTGCATATATATTCTACCCGAAAGTGAATAAATACATATATATTTTTATGTACAAGTTTTTTAAAGCACCTGATACAAATGATTTTTATTTATGTTTTGTATATACATGCAAATTTGCATTTTTGGAAAATGTGATCATCACCGGTCAACATTGTCTGGACGTGGGAAGAAAATTCAGCCAGATTTGAAACCCAAAGGGAAAAAACAATCATTAGGCATCAGAAAATCAGATGAAAAGAGACGAACACGAGCACCAAAGAACATAAGTTTACCCGTTCTCCAACAACACTTCTCCGGGAGTCTCAAAGATGCTGCCAAGAGCATTGGAGGTTAACAGCTCTCTCTTTTATATCAAATTAAAAATAAGAAAATATTACAGTCTAAATATTTTTTTCTTTATTTCTTGTTAATCATTTCAGTTTGCCCTACGACTTTGAAGAAGATATGCAGGGGACATGGAATAATGCGATGGCCTTCTCGAAAGATAAAGAAAGTAGGTCATTCTTTAGGAAAACTCCAACTCATAATTGATTCAGTACAAGGTGCAAAGGGTACTATTCAGCTTGCATCATTTTTAGCAAACTTTTCAGAACTAAGCTCCACTCTTAAACCAACTAATGATTCTGCCAACCCCTTCGCATCTCAAAAGACAACATACGATTCTTCTTCATGTGGCAGCCACAGTTCTGGTTCATCAACCCTTTGTTGTTCAAAAGAAAACACCTTGTATGCACAAAAACCTAGTGGGTTGCTCAACACACCAGCTCAAGATGAAGGCAAGTCACTCGTACTAAAAAAGGAAGATGTTTTTCGAGTAAAAGTCGTTTATGGTGAACAGAAGATACGGATTCGTATGTCACGAAATTGGGATTTTGGAGAATTGCAGCGAGAGATAATGGTGCGCTTTAACATTGATGATATGAAAAGCATCACTCTTAAGTACTTCTGAGTGGATATTGTTGAATTGTGATGCGGATCTTGAGGAATGTATGGATATAAATACACCATCTAAGAAGTGCACAATTCAGCTCTTCCATAACCAATCTATTCATATGGAATCTAGAATTTCTTACACCGGCAATGGTTCAACTTCATCCTAGCTAACCATAAGATATTTTATAGGTAGTAGTAGTCATGTGAAGTAAAGACAAATTTATATTTGAGTAAATTTCACCGTTTGTTCATGTGGTTTAAGCCAAATCCCAACCCTCGTTTTTGCTTGATTGATCCTTATAATGACAATATGTAACATCATTCGTCCTTATTAATAACGTCCGTTACATCAACCCGTTTAAACCCCTATTTTTTTAATCTTTCATAACTCAACCCTTATTGCTACAGTATTATAAATTTATAATGCACGAGCAAATTTACAAAGCAATCTCAAACACATTTTATTTTATAACTAAAATACAAATCAGGTAACTACCGATCTCATATACCCAATTCACAAATCTTCCTTTCAAAAAATTTACACACCATATACACGGTTCGTATATCTTCAACACAATTGAATATAAATCGATAACATAATTTCAAAACCTAAAAAATAAAAAGATCATATCCATATCGAAATTAAACAACCATTAACCAAAAGCAAAGGCGGGGCTTGATGATAGAACCCGAAATTAGACTATATAACATTCATTAAAGTGAAACTTGGAGCCGACATTGTTCCAAAGTCGTCAATTGAGGGGTCGGCTTGAGGTAGTGGGACGACTTGGGTGCATTGTGGAGACGCGGCTACAGTCGGCACTATTCACACGCTGAGCTGAGCCGAGCCGTCGACTTAGAAGGATTAAAATAATATGCTTAGTGGGTTCTCCACTTAATCACCACTTAATTTCTAGGGTTCATTACATGTTGTACACTTGTACTCATTCCACGAGTTTCTTAGTGGTTCCCTTTGCGTTGTTACTTAATTTCTAAGGTTATTTGCATGTTTACACCTATTTTCCATTACCACGTTTCAAGAGATGTTATTAGTAAGGTTGGGTTGGATATTTCTAAAACTATTGAAAGGGATTTGATACAAACGGAGGTTGGAGGCTGCATTATGGCGTTTTTAAGTTACAGGTAGATGTTTTGGTTTTTTTTTGGATTTCAATTTGTTACCTCATAGTGTTTTGCTAATGCCGTTTGTTGTTTTTGATAGGCCATCAGGTTATTTAGTATTTAATCATTTGTTGGGGTTGCAATGTTTAAGGAGGCATATTCATATCAGGTGATTATATATATATATATATATATATATATATATATATATATATATATATATATATATATATATATATATATATGCAGTACTCATATTAGATGCAGTACTTTACAGTACTAATCTAAACCAATAATAATTTAGCACTATTAAATAATTTTGTTTAATTCCAAGGGTATAATTGTCAAACACATATTCATTTTTTTTTTTTTTTTTGAATTTATTAATTAAAAAATGTTTTTTTTAATTCCGTTAATTTTAGGATTTTTTTTATTTTTTATTTTATTTTATTTAATGTACAAGTTTTTAGAAAAATGAGATGCATAGGTGTTTTTTAAAATATTGTTAAATTACATATGTTTCTTGTGTACAATTATTTAGATATCAAACTTGTTCAGCTTAAAATGTTAATTGCATATATGCTTCTAGTGTATATTGTTTGATCTTCGATATTTATGACCAAAAATAAAAATATATACGTGTAACCTCTAAAAATTAAATAACAAACAAAGAAAATAAATAGTATAAACAAAACTCAATATCAAATACAATACATGAACAAGTATCTTGTTAAATATAAATGTGAACGTCATTTAAAAACATGTGTGCACTCTTCACTTTCTCATCAAATTCCTTAGAACATATGTGCACGCTTTTCAAAAATGTATGTGCACGTGGGGCTTTCTTATCAAATTTATTAGAACATATGTGCACGCCTTCCAAAAACATGTATATTTGCGTGTCCACGTTGTGCACGCCTTCCAAAAACATGGGTGCACTCATCACTTTATCGTCCAAATCATCAAATTTATTAGAACATAGATGCACGCCTGCCAAAAACATGTATATTTCCTGTGGCCACATAAACAAAAGTGTATTTATAATGCACCAAAAACACAATACTTGTTTCAAAACAAAAAATAAAAATGAAATATTTAATCATATTAATAATAGCTAATGCAATTTTAAACCGTGACAACTAGAATAACATACCTAAAACAATATACCCTCAAAAAACTTCTTTCATCTACCAAAGCTTTTACCGTCGAAGATAGATCGTTTTTATTGTTAAGCTTACACACTGAACTTAATAAAATGCTAGCAACAACCATACTATAAACATATATGTCGTCCCACTTAAATACCATATCTTGTTCATTATCACAAGTAGTTTATATAATATAGAAAAAGCACCACCACAAAAAATAAAAGGGTGGTTCAAGATTAAAAAAAAAAAAAAAAAAAAAAAAAACGTGTGTATCTTAATAATCTAATATCATTACATATATGATTTTAGAGTAGCATATATTTTTTATTTACTCTATAAAAAGTTAACAACGAGGACGTATAGCATAGATTTTATTTACTCTATAAACAAAGTTAACAACCAATTATATTTAAAGTCCATCGACACTGTTTGATTCCCTTTCAAAACGAGGCCGTATAGCAAAATTATTCCATCAACCCCCATGCCTTCCCAATATTTTCAACCCAACAGTATTATAAAGAAAATCACAAATATCATAGGCAGTTTATATAAATTCGATTCATTATAAAAATTAATACAAACCTTAAATCAGTAAGAGGTCGAATCAAGCAACGGTTCTTCTTTCTTGTATACAAACGCTTGCCATCTCCGGCAGCCACCACGAGTGTTTTATTTCGAGTGATTAATATGTAAGACATGGAATTGTGATAAGAGCGTCTTTTGTGATAAGAGCAGTTCATGAAAACTTACAAATCAAATTAGACGCCGGATCTACAATGGTATTTTTTTTAGTTGTTGGAGAATGTTTTGGTGGCTGAAAAAGATGAATTACGGTTTGAGTGAGAGATACGTGGGAGAGAAACACATATTAAATTAATTGTATAATAACTCCTAAAAGTTTGGAACAGTTTTTGAAAAATAAAATTTCGTAATTCCTATAATGCCCCTAAGGCATTTAAAAAAATTACCCACCATTCCTTTTAATTACATTAATTACACTAATGGCACAATTGATCTCATCCATTGATAAAATGATCTGACAATTTAAATTGGTACTGTAAAGTACTGCATTTAAAATGGGTACTGCATTGAACACTACACTATATATATATATATATATATATATATATATATATATATATATATATATATATATATATATATATATATATATATATATATATATACATATACTAGCTTCATGACCCGCCCAATAGGTGGGCTAGTTTTATAATTTTAATATCTAAATATCTATCATGTTTTTTTTTTTTTTTTTTTTTTTTTTTTTCATATATCTGATTTTATTTTGCAACACTTACATGAATAATTTTCAAATTTTCAAATCATATCTAAATATCTTATGTGTTAGTCTCAAATTTTCAAAACCAAAAGATACTAATGCCCATGTTTAATTTATGAATCAGACCCAATATGATGATATTCGATAGCAGCTGAGTTGTAATAGATATTGTGCGTATAATGATAGCATGTGTTGTGAAATTCTTGATCATGTTGGAGGCCCTTCACATTGTTTAAGCTATGTTCATGTAAAGTCACAAAGACACTGTCAAAGTTTGTTGGTATACACAAGATGATTAATTAAGTAGAAATATGGAGCCAATTACATAATAAGTTGGCCACCGCAAGCATTAGATATAGAACTTGTAGTCGTATCTCATCTTACTTGCTTTGCATCATCTGTAAATTAAATTTCCAAACAAAAGTAATGCATTTCATGGCTTCCCTAAAAGCAAAGCAGTTAGAAGTTAGAAGTGTTCCTCTTAATGCACCAATTACCCATATTATGAGATGTTAATGCACCAATTACTACATGTCATTAAACATTCTGTTGAACATCAATTAAGTTATTAAAGCTATATCATATACGGGTTGAGACTCAATTAACCCTGTTAGCTTTTTGTGTAAATGAGTATATCAACAAAATACCAACACCTGGAAAACCCAGTGGGCGTGCACCAAGGCGCTCACACCCTTGGGGTCCCACGTGCATTACAAACACATGACAGTTAGGTGAACGATCAGACTCGGGACATCGTACATGGGCCATAGTGTGCAAGTATTTGGGATAGTACTATGGTTAAAAGCATATGGCCATCATTTCTACCTGCACGTTTGTCATTTCCATACTTTCTTCATCCAAATAGAAGTACACTACACTTTTTGATTTTCATGAAATGGGTCTTATTTTAAGATGACAGGGATTATTTGGGGTTCTTAAAGTACACAATAAGCATTTAGTTAAGTTGTACTTAACCATATGTAAAATTGTAAATAAATGTCTATAAACTTCCTCTAGATTTAAACTGACCAAGCATTATGGATAGTAACAAACTTTTCTATTCTGCTTATTTTTAAGCAGAAAACCACTTTAAAATATGAATAAAAAATGCCCATAAGTATTTATTTATTGGTAATGAGTGATTCTAACCAGATAAAGCAACTATTTCTCTTTCGCTTAGTCCTTTATCACAAAAATCCGAAATGAATCATTCTAGATCCTGATCACCTCTTGGAAGATTATTGGCTTGAGTTAGGTTTGCAGTGGTTGAATCCCTTCTATCGAGCCTTACTGACCATGAGGGACTACCCACATAAATATAATTAAATTATTCAGTATTGATTAGTACAAATATGTCGATTCTAAATTCAATGTATGAAATTAACTAAGTTGGAAGTTACCATAATGTAAGCATCACGTGCTGCGACTGTAAGTATATCAGCAAATGAAACGATCCCATGTATGTTCTCCACAACAGACTTAGCTGTAAACATCTAAAAATCACATATCCATATTACATATTACATACGCAGGTAATCCAAATAAGTTCTCTTAAATTGCATACTTTTATAGCTTCATATTCGCA